>BQNB010092282.1:0-26657 GCA_026074375.1 Tanacetum coccineum | reverse complement strand
TACTATGATCCAATCGTCTCTACTTCTTCTCCAACTTTAACTCCATTCGGGGATAGTGACTTTCTCCTTTTCGAAGAAGCCGACTCTTTTCTTGCTTTAGAGGATGATCCAACTTCACCGGAAGTTGATCCAACTTAACCGGAAGTTGATCCAACTTAACCGGAAGTTGATCCAACTTATTATGACCCTGAAGGGGACATACTTCTCCTCGAAGCAATTCTCAATAGTGAACCACTTCCACCTCTTCAAGGAAATTATTTTCCAGAAACTCGAAAAGATCTTAAAATTTGTGAAGCAAACTCTTCAATTAATGAGGCCCCTGAGGTTGAGCTCAAAGACTTACCACCTCATTTAGCATATGCATTTTTGGAGGGTGACGACAAGTTGCCCGTCATAATTGCAAAAGATTTAAAGAATGAGGAAAAGACAGCTCTAATCGAGGTTCTAAAGTCCCACAAGCGAGCCATCGCTTGATATCAAGGGTATCAACCCAGAGTTTTGTACCCACAAAATTCTCATGGAAGAGGACTACGAACCGACAGTTCAGCATCAAAGGCGGGTAAATCCGAAGATCCACGGGTGGTTTTACCGTTGTCGCAAATGATGAAAATGAATTGATCCCGACTCGATTGGTTACAGGGTGGCGTGTGTGCATTGACTACCGTAAGTTAAATGAAGCCACCCGTAAGGACCATTTTCCACTTCCCTTTATGGACCAAATGCTTGAGAGATTAGCGGGAAACGATTGCTATTGTTTTCTCGATGGTTTCTTGGGTTTCCTTTAAATTCCCATCGATCCTAAAGATCAAGAAAAGACAACATTCATGTGTCCTTACGGAACGTTCGCCTATCGTCGCATGTCATTCGGCTTATGCTATGCACCAGGCACGTTCCACAGGTGTATGTTGGCTATCTTTCATGACATGGTCAAAAAGATGATGGAAGTCTTTATGGACGACTTTTCGGTCTTTGGGAATTCTTTCGAAAATTGCCTCTCTCGTTTAGACAAGATGCTTCAAAGGTGCAAAGTAACCAATCTTTGTCTAAATTGGGAGAAAAGTCATTTCATGGTCAAAGAGGGCATTTTCCTCGGCCATAAGATTTCAAAGAACGGGATTAAGGTTGATAAAGCCAAAATCGACATGATTGCTAAATTGCCTCATCTCACCAACCTCAAGGGTATCCTTAGTTTTCTTGGGCATGCCAGTTTTTACCGACGCTTCATACAAGACTTCTTAAAAATAGCCCGTCCAATGACCCACTTGCTCAAAAAAGAGACTCCATTTTTCTTTTCAAAAGAGTGTATCGAATCCTTTAATACACTTAAAAGAAAATTGACCGAGGCTCCAATTTTGATTGCTCCCGACTGGGACTTGCCCTTCGAACTCATGTGTGATGCAAGCGACTTTTCAATTAGGGCAGTCCTAGGGCAACGAAAAAACAAGCATTTCGACCAAAGCTCAAGCATACTACACTACGACCGAAAAAGAATTGCTTGCCGTAGTGTACGCTTTTGAGAAGTTCCGGTCATATCTCGTTTTGTCCAAGAGCATAGTGTATACTGGCCATTCTGCTATAAAGTATCTCTTCACTAAAAAGGATGCTAAGCCAATACTAATGCGGTGGATCCTTTTGCTCCAAGAATTCGATGTTATCATCCGAGACAAGAAAGGAGCAGAAAATCTGGCCGCCGATCATCTTTCCAGACTTGAGAACCATCATCAAGATAAATTCGAGAACAAGGAAATCACGAAAACATTTCACCTCGAAACTCTTGGATCGGTTGCTCTTCGTGTTGATAGTACCCCATGGTTTGCAGATTTCGTAAACTACCATGCGGGGAATTTCATTGTCAATGGAATGTCATCCCAGCAGAAAAACAAGTTTTTTAAAGATGTCAAACACTACTTCTGGGACGACCCCTTTCTATTCAAAATATGTGCGGATCAAGTGATCTGGCGGTATGTGCACGACAAAGAAGCTCTCGACATCCTCGAAGCTTGCCACAATGAACCCACCGGGGGACATCATAGTGCAAATCTCACCGCCAAAAAGGTCTTTGATGCCGGTTTCTTTTGGCCCACTATTTACAAAGATGGCAACGAGTTGGTTAAAAATTGCGACTCGTGCCAACGACAAGGAAAAATTTCACAAAGGGATGAGATGCCTCAAAATTCCATCCAAGTTTGTGAAATCTTTGACGTTTGGGGCATTGATTTCATGGGGCCATTCCCATCTTCACGAGGGAACAAATATATACTCGTGGCGGTCGACTACTTGTCAAAATGGGTTGAAGCGAAAGCGCTCCCCACCAACGACGCTCGAGTAGTTTGCAAATTTCTTAAATCTCTCTTCGCCAGATTCGGTGCCCCTCGTGCCATCATAAGTGATCGTGGAACCCATTTTTGCAATGACCAGTTTGCAAAGGTCATGCTTAAATACGGAGTCACTCATCGTCTCTCCACCGCGTATCACCCACAAACAAGTGGGCAAGTTAAGGTATCCAATCGTGGCTTAAAACGAATTCTTGAGAGGACAGTGGGCGAGAACCGTGCCTCTTGGTCGGACAAATTAGATGACGCTCTCTGGGCCTTCCGTACAGCTTACAAAACACCCATCGGGTGTACTCTTTACAAGCTCGTGTATGGAAAGGCATGTCATCTACCGATTGAGCTCGAGCACAAAGCCTACTGGGCCTTGAAGCATGCTAACTTTGACCTCGAGACCGCGAGTGATCACCGCAAAGTTCAACTCAATGAACTAAATGAACTTCGTGATCATGCCTATGAGAATTCTTTGATTTACAAGGAGAAAACTAAGAGAATCCATGACGCCAAGATCAAAAACCGCGTTTTCAACGTCGGTGATCAAGTCCTCCTCTTTAACTCTAGATTAAAGATGTTCTCGGGTAAGTTGAAATCCCATTGGTCCGGACCATTCACCATTGCTCATGTTTTTCCATATGGCACCGTTGAGTTATCCCAAAACTCCGGGCCAAACTTTAAGGTAAATAGTTATCGAATTAAACACTACTTTAGAGGGGACGTATGAAAATTAGTTGTCCCGGATCTCCAAACCTTCCCCAAGGACAAATGAATACGGGGATTAGGTCAAGCTTAGTGACCCTAAACAAGCGCTTCGTGGGAGGCACCCCATGCTTATCCGTAGTTATGATATGTAGTAATGAATAAGTGTTTTTGTTCTGAGGAGGCTTGCCTCTTTCCTTTTCCGTGTTTTGTGTTTCGTGTTGTATGTCTAGGATGTCCCGGATTTTTGAAGCCTCTCGTGCTCACGGTTTTTGTCCTTCGATCACAAGAGCTTCACATCCTCAGCTTCATTTGGGAATTCGATATCCAAATCTTATCGACTAACGTTTATCTTTAAGCATACATAATAAACGGCTTAGGATTTACGTAGAGACCCTTCGTAAAACATTGAGGACAATATTTCATTCTAGTATGGGGGGATCTTCGATTTGATTATGCCTGCAGCTGTTGTTTTCGCATAATCCCGTTTTTACCACCAAAATTTCAAAAAAAATGAAAAAATTTAAAAAAATTCAAAAATAAAATAAGTGTTTTGTCACAATTCTGACTTTCCTGCTGGGTAGAATAAGAATAAAATTTTGACTCGATCAAGCGTGTTGAGCTCTAGCTTGTTCCTTAACGTTTAGGCTAAGCGTTCGCGAATATTCGCGAAGAACGAAAAATGATAGTGTTAATTATGAGTGGGATGCTAAAAAGAATTATTTTGGAACATCTTAAGAGCTCATAACTCCCCATAACTCTTAACCTGATTAATAAACGTGCTACTTTGGAGATTAAACTTGGAATCAATAATTTTATGTAGTATATATGCAAAAACCTTTAGCCTAGTTCAAATTTATACTTAAATTTATCAAAAGAAGTCTTCCTAAAAAAAAAATGATGATGAAACAAAAAAAAAATATAATAAATAAAAATTAGAGTGAGACTGATAAAAGTTTGCTGCATCTTGCGGCTCACACCGATGTGTGTAGCCCTTCTAAAAAGTTTGCATAAATGTTCAATATTAAGTGTGAATTAATAAATAGATCTCTTTTTGTTAAATTTAAATATGCTTTTGAACTTTGACTATTCTATTTTATAAGCTATGTGTATACGGGAAACCTAAGAAATTTTGAAACCTAAGGTCCGTGAGTCCCGATACTAGTCTATGTGGGGTGTCAAAAGACTGGTCACTTAACCGCAAGGTTGGGATGTGCCGAGACGAAAGTCGCTACATGGGATGATCTCGCCTTCAAACTCATTATTCTCGGGTGGAACGTGAAACATAGAATTTTGTAAAACATTGATCCAAAGTTGAAATTCAAAATAGCACATACACCTAAGATATAATAATTGTCCAGAGTGAAAAGTTCACAAGTTGCAAATATGAGTAGTGTTAGCATCTTAACTCATAATTAGCGATGATTTCGTTTTAAGCTTGGAGGCCATAACCATGATTTATGCTTAGAGGCTTTGGATAACAAGCAAATTGGGGAGGACTTCGTCATTTCTTCAACAGAAATAGTGTATAAATTAAAACCACATGAACCTTTAAGTAATTCAACACCATCCGTATCACGAACATAACAAGAACGGGGTTGAGAGAAAATTCTTTTTGTATTTTTGTACTTTTATATTTTTATGAAAGCAAGTAAATATCATAGTTTGAGAGGTTGGTTTGTTTTTATCTAATTAAACTAATAATAATCTAAACTACTTTGGTGATAACTTATATGATAAACAAACGTATTTACTTAATCATGCACTACTTCTCAGATTGCTTCCTGGTATGCGTTTAATTACACATACCTTTCACCATTAAAATTGGACTTAAATGACCAAAATGTACCAAAAATACATTGTATTTGTATATTTTACTTATATTGTGCAGGAAACGGATATCCGACAAAAGGATAAAAAACCAAGCCAAAAACGACAAAACCGAGCACGGAATGGAAAAGAGTGGAAAAGCCAAAGTCAAATCGAAGCCAAAGTCAGCAAAAGTCAACCAAATGGTCAACCCAAGAAAATTCAAAGTCAAACCCGATGCCGTGATCGAAGAAAACCTTAATGGGCCTACCCTTACCCATCTAATGGGTCGGGGCAGCCCATTAAGGGTACATATGAAGACCAAATCCAAGCCCATTACTTTTTTTAGCCCAAAATAAACTTCAGGGGGCATTTCTGCCAAACCATCAAAGTCATATTACCATAAGGACTTCATTTGCAATATCACTTAACACTTGGAAGGGTTAATTCTGCCAACATATCAAAGTTATATTTACCATAAGGACTTCACTTGCAATAACCACGTATAAACAGAAGGGCCAAATCTGGCATATCCCTAAACTTAACCCTCCACAAGGACTGATTTTGAAATCAAAACATTCAAAGTGAAGGGTCATTTTTGCCTACTCGACAAACAATCACCCCTGCATACTCAAAACTGAGTATAACAAATTTTTACCCGCCAAAACCTCATCCATGTCCCCTCACCTCGATTACTGTCCACTATACTCTAAACCCATCTCTTTCCCATCACACCCCACCTCTTGCCACCTTTGCAATCCCCAAGAAGCCTATTAGACAAAGAATGATGACAAACGATCAAGGGTCTAGATTACACAGATTGGGCACCAAGAAAACTTTGATGGCTAGGATTAACTTAGGGCTCACTCTCACACAACAAACACACTTGTGTTTCTGTCTCAGCAAAGAAACACATCCAGAAGAGGACAAAAAGACCAAAGAGAAGACAAGTCCTAGCTTATTTTCTATATAAATGACTCTTTGTAAGCCCATAAGAGGCATCTAGCCTTTTACTTTTTGCTTACCTTAGTTTTAATCAGCTTATTGTATCTTCTTGTAATGTCCTTTTTGAAGTTAATGAAATTCAAGTTTGATTTCTCTTTAAATCAGTTTTCAAATTTTAAGTTTCTTTAAGTTTTACAAGTCATTCTCATAAGCTCTTTTAAGCTTATAGGAACTGTTTTAAACTTATTCAAAGGTTTTAAACTTATTCAAATGAAAACGAGGAACTGTTGCATTCAAAAAAGGTTGGAATTTTAAGCTAATGGATGATAAGCTGAAATGGAGGAGCTTATGGGTTACTTAGATTTGCTTATTTATAAGCAAGGGTAGGTTTAGAGCTTAATAGGGTTGGATCACCCTTGTTTTGTGCAAAGGGTTCTTTGTAAGTTCACATTTTTCAATTTTTTGCTTATTCACTGTAGCTGAGCTTATTTTTTTGCTTTAATTGCTTATTTATGCTTGTTAGTTGTTTACTTTCATTTTTTTTTTTTAAATCTTTGCTTAAATCAGCCAAGCGTAGGCTTTAACATAAAATTTGAATTTTCCATTTAAAGGGGAGGTGTTTGGTTTGTTCTGTTTGTGCATGTTAAAAGTGGGTAAAACTGTCAAATGGTCTTGGGTCATTTATTATATAAGTTTAAATCATCATATAGCCATTTGTTTTTTGGAGTGTTGTAGTGTAAAAAATTCTAAAAAATTTATAAGTTTTTGTGATCCTTTGTGTTTAACTGTGAACATGTTGCTGTCAATTCTTGTTGGTGGTGTTTGATCTTGGATCTTGGGTTGTTCATGTTATTTTTGTGTTTAGTTTGAGTGATTATATCAATAATTTAAGTCCCTATATGCCTGCTAGTAGTTTTTAAGTTTTGGTCATAGTTTATAAAAGTTTCTAAGTGTCAAAAATAGCTGCTGATAAGCCTTGTTCATTGCTTGATTTCTTGCCCTTATTGTTGTTCTTTTTGCTTGCTTATTGTTGTTCCTTGGTTATTTGTAGTTGTTAGTTTCATGAATGCTAGTTTGGTTGTGTCTTGGGCTTATTTGTATAAAGCCCACCAAATAAGCTGTCAAAAACACCCCTAGGCTGCCCTGCACTAGTGTTTGCCCCCCTTTTTCTTATTGCCTTTGTCTGGCTTATTTGCTTGTTCTTCTGTGCTTATTTTTGAATGTCCTTGCTTATTTGTGTTAGTGTCCATCTGTTTTGGCTTATTTCACAATTTCCATAGCTTATTTGTGTTCATAAAAGCCCAACAGTTAGGCTAGCTTTAGGTCCTTAGAGTAAAAGTGCTCATAACTGCCACTTTTCTTTGCTTATTTTACCAGCTTATTTGGGTGTTTGTAAAAAGTTGTATTTTTTAAATTTGCTTATTTTCGTGTCATTTATAAGTTTTAAAAAAAAGTTTTATTAAAAAGGAAGAGGCCAGGATTCGAACCCTGGACCTCCCCCTTTTCAAAGCCCCCACACACACAAACTCATACCGCTGTGCTACAATAGCTCATCCGGTATGAGTTTGTTTTATTAAATATATAAGCCCAAACCAGCCCATTAAGCCATCAGCCCTTTTTAGCTTAATAACAGCTTATTTTTAAGCTGAATTTTCAGTTTCACATTTTTCTCAGAACCTTCATAGTTTAATTGATTTTCCCTAAATTTTTCAGAATTTTTCATAATCATTTAATATTTTTTATCATTTATTTTCTCTAAAACTGTTTTTTAATTATAATAAATTAAATAAAAGTCAAAAAAATATTTTTCTTTTTTAGAAAATTTTATTTTATCATTTTGCACTTAGGAAAAATATAAAAACTTTCGTAGGGTCATTTTTGCAAAATTTTAATTTTTAAAGAACGGGTTTCGGGCCCGATTTTCGTTTTCTCGTTTTTGAACTTAATTTAACTTCGTTTTCGTACTAGTTTTCTTTAATCTTACTTTTTAGTCAATATAAGTCCATTAAAAGTGAAAAAATCAATTTAGGCTTAATTTTGAAAAATTAAGGTTTTTAGTGAGTCGTTTTAGCTTTCCGTTTTCATTTTTAGTATAATTTGAGTAATTTTTTCGTTTTTAGTGTAGATTGCTTTATTTTTTCTGTAGATTTAGAAATACAATCAGTCTTGTTATATTCAATCATCAAAATGTCAATCCAACTTCTCGACTTTCCTATTCACTCTTCGATGGGCGAATAAACGACCCGGGAATATTCTATACTACTTCCGGTTTCATTGATTTTGTGGATTTTGATCCTTTTTATATATTTATATTTATATATTTACAAAAGGGTGAATAAATCTTCTAATCAATTTTTGGCGCCGCTGCCGGGGAGGAGTGAAAGCGTTTATCGTTTCGAAGTTTGATTATTTGTGCATGAAGTTTGTGAATATTTACTTATTATTATTACAAAAAAACCAAAAAGATAAAAACATTATCAATTAAAAGAATTAAAAATCACAAGTTGGTAAAAGAACACCAACATATAATACTTTCAACTGAAGTATTATCCATTAATAAGTTCCCGAACCAAAGAATCAAAAACTTTCCGTTTGTGTCACTTGCGACGTACGGTTCACCTTTTGAAAGATAAACAAACTTAAAGAGGGGTATAAGGCGGGTTGTTCCTAGAAACTACGACCCTAAAGGAAAAAGGTTTTTAATAGCTTCGCGCTTTCCAATTCCTCCGCTCCTTTGTGCGTTTTTCTTTTCGAAGAGTTACCGAGAAGCTTGTTGATTATTAGGTTTAAGTTGTCTTATTTCGTTGTTCGTTATTAAAATAAATTGTGAATTCATTTTTGATAAACCAAAAAGACAAAAAAAAATTAGGGTTAAATTTTCATTTTATAATTTTAGGTGCATGCGCCACTCTTTCTCAATCCCGTAATTCTTGAGTCAACAACAACAAAGCCCCACCGCTTTTGTTGAACCATTTAATCTGAAGACTATTGTAAATTCTCAGCTCCTCACCGTAGTTACGATGGACGATATTCGTATATGCTCAAACTTGCTCGAAGCTACCCACCTAGGGTGTACGAGGTTGCTTCGTTGTGGCCCGAGATCACCGCGGACAACTTTGAGCTTAAGCACGGTTTGCTTACCCTCGTTTAAAACAAGCAATTCTTTGGACATGACAAAGAAGACCCTCATGCTCACATCCGTTATTTCAACAAGATCACTTCTACGATGAAGTTCCCGAACGTCCCGAGTACGTCGGTAAAGCTTATGCTTTTCCCATTTTCCCTCGAGGGGGGCGCCAGATTTGGCTTGAGGAAAAGAAACCCCCCGATGCATTCTGACATGGGATGATCTTGTTTCGAAATTCATCAACAAATTTTTCCCTCCTTCTAAAACAACAAATCTTCAAAATGATATCACGAGATTTCAACAAAGATTTGATGAGACGTTTTATGAGGCATGGGACCGATTCAACGATCTTCTTCGGGCATGTCCACATCATGGATTTTCAGAATTGCATCAACTCGATACATTCTAAAATGCCTTGAACTCTAATGATCAAGATTCGTTAAATTCTGCCGCGGGTGATAACCTTTTGGATAAAATGCCCCGTGATTGCCTAAGAATCATTGAAAGCAAATCCAAAGTTCGTAATTCACATAACAAACCGGTTGTTGCAAAAGTGATTTCCGAGCCGTCTACCCCCGGTATTTCTCCTGATGTTGCTGAATTGAAATATATGGTGAAAGCTTTACTTCTTGATAAAAAATCCTAAGCTCCTACTCCCGTAAAAGCGATCGAGGAAAGTTGTGTTACTTGCGGTGGTGCTCATTCTTACCAAACTTGTCCAGACACCGCTGGCAATGTTTATCGTGACAATATTCAAGAGTACGTCTCTCAAGCCACCGCAGCTAACTATAACCAAGGAAATACCGGTTATCGAGCCCCGATTTCAAATAAATTCGACCTCCCGGTTTTCCTCCCGTTCAAAACAATCATAATGTGCAAAATCAAGGAAATAATCAAAACCGTTACAACCAAAACCCGGGAAATTTTAATCAAGCTTCAACTTACCAACCCCCGGTTCATCAAGGTCAAATCTATCAACCTCTGGCTTATCAAGCTCCCGCTTATCAAGCCCCAGCTCCTCAAATTCAAGGTGTATCGAAGGAAGATTTTCATAGCCTACGTAAGCTAATGATGTTTTGTCGTGGTTGTGATGAGGAATATGCAAACTCAAGGTCAAAACATGCAAAACCAATTGACCAATTTGACGGAAATGCTTTCTAAATTTATCACTTCTAATACCGCCTCTACTTCAGGTTCGGGAACTCTCCCAAGTAACATCGTTACTAACCCAAAGGAGGACTTGAAAGGTATTACCACCCGAAGTGGTGTTGCTTACAAAGGACCCACGATTCCTACTACTTCTCCTAAAGTAGTGGAACGTGAGACCGAGGTTACAAAAGGACACGATGCTCCTATATACGGAAGCACCGAAGACGTCCAACCTCTGGTTGTCCCTGTTGCCCATCATGAATCAATCTCCGAGCCCGTAATTGCTCCCGTTAGTGCTCCGATGCTTAACCAAAAAACATCAATTCCATTTCCTTCAAGAATAAATGATAAAAGGCACCGTGAAAAAGCTAAGGACCAAATTGAGAAATTCTATGAAATCTTTAGAGATTTTAGTTTCGAAATTAGCTTTACGGATGCTTTGATGCTTATGCCAAAATTCGCCTCGACTCTAAAAGCTTTAATCGAAAACAAAGAAAAGTTGAGTGAAATGGCTAGAACTCTATTGAATGAGAATTGATCGGCGGTCATCCTCAACAAGTTACTAAAAAAACTTGGAGACCCTGGCCGATTTCTTATTCCATGTGAATTTTTCAGGATTAATACATGCAACGCCTTGGCAGATCTCGGCCCGAGCATTAATCTTATGCCATATTCATCCCCCCTGTATGAAAAAATCGCTCTCTTCCCGAACTAACCTGACTTGCATGAGCTAGAGCTAGCAGATCGTTCGAATCTATAAACCGATAGTTGTCGCGAGACTTCTATGTAACGGTGGGAAAGTTTCAGTTTCCATCCGATTTCGTGGTCGTAGATTTTGAACCAGACCCCCGAGTACCTTTAATCCTCGAGATATGTTTCTTAAAGACCAGTCGTGCATTGATAGATGTGTATGAAGGTGAAATTACCCTTCGTGTTGGCAGAGAGGCCATCACATTTAATCTGGACCAAAATAAAACTTCTAGGTACTCCTCTAATTACAATGATATGACAGCGAACCGAATCGACGTCATTGAATTGGCTTGTGAGGTGTATTCTCAAGAAGTTCTTGGTTTCTCTGATTTGATCGCGAGTGGCAATCCCACTCCTTACTAAGACCCGATCGTTTCTACCTCTTTTCCGACTCTCACTTCCTTCGGGGATAGTGATTTTCTTCTTCTTGAGGAAGCCGATGCTTTCTTCGCTCTTGAAGATGATCCAACTTCACCGGAAGTTGATGACTCTTACTATGACTCGGAGGGGGATATTCTTCTTCTTGAAGCAATTCTTAATAGTGATCCTTCACCACCCCCTCCCAACCAAGGAAATTATTTGCCAGAAATTCGAAAAGAACTTAAAGTTTGTGAAGCTAAATCTTCAATTGATGAACCTCCCGAGGTCGAACTCAAGGACTTACCTCCTCATCTCGAATACGCATTTTTGGAGGGTGACGACAAGTTGCCCGTCATAATTGCTAAAGACTTGAGTATCGAGGAGAAAGCCGCTCTCATAAAGGTTTTGAAGTCACGCAAGCGAGCCATCGCTTGGAAACTCTCCGACATAAAGGGTATTAACCCGGAATTTTGTACTCACAAGATTCTTATGGAAGATGACTACAAACCAGAGGTCCAACACCAAAGACGGGTGAATCCAAAGATCCACGATGTCATCAAAAAGGAGGTTGAAAAACTTCTTGATGCCGGATTAATTTACCCGATCTCGGATAGTCCTTGGGTAAGCCCCGTACATTGCGTACCGAAAAAGGGTGGTTTTACCGTTGTCGCAAATGATGAAAATGAATTGATCCCGACTCGATTGGTTACAGGGTGGCGTGTATGCATTGACTACCGTAAGTTAAATGAAGCCACCCGTAAAGACCATTTTCCACTTCCCTTTATGGATCAAATGCTCGAGAGATTAGCGGGAAACGATTACTATTGTTTTCTCGATGGTTTCTCGGGTTACTTTCAAATTCCTATCGATCCTAAAGATCAAGAAAAGACAACATTCACGTATCCTTATGGAACGTTCGCCTATCGTCGCATGCCTTTCCGCTTATGCAATGCACCAATCACGTTCCAAAGGTGTATGTTGGCTATCTTTCATGACATGGTCGAAAAAACGATGGAAGTCTTTATGGACGACTTTTCGGTCTTTGGGAATTCATTCGAAAATTGCCTCTCCCGTTTGGACAAGATGCTCAAAAGGTGCGAAAACACCAATCTTTGTCTAAATTGGGAGAAAAGTCATTTCATGGTTAAGGAAGGAATCGTCCTCGGCCACAAGATTTCAAAGAACGGGATTGAGGTCGAAAAAGCCAAATTCGATGTGATTGCTAAGTTACATCATCCCACCACCGTCAAGGGTGTTCGAAGTTTTCTCGGTCATGCCGGTTTCTACCGACGGTTCATTAAGGATTTTTCCAAAATTTTCCGACCGATGACTCATCTCCTTGAGAAAAATACTCCGTTCATCTTCTCTGATGATTGTATTCAAGCTTTTAATACAATACAGAAAAAACTTACTGAAGCTCAAATCTTGATTACCCCAGACTGGGATTTGCCCTTTGAGCTTATGTGCGATGCAAGTGACTTTGCCATAGGTGCGGTCTTGGGGCAACGTCATGAGAAACATTTTAAGCCTATACACTATGCTAGCAAAATAATGAACGAGGCGGAATTGCATTACACCACAACAGAGAAAGAAATGTTAGCCGTGGTGTATGCCTTTGAAAAATTCTGGTCTTACCTCATCTTGAACTTGTCAAGAGCATAGTGTATACTGGCCATGTCGCTATAAAGTATCCTATCACTAAAAGGAAGATTAGCCAATACTAATGCGGTGGATCCTTTTGCACCAAGAATTCGATGTTATCATCCGAGATAAGAAAGGAGCAGAAAATCTGGTAGTCGATCATCTTTCCAGACTTGAGAACCATCATCAAGATAAATTCAAGAACGAGGAAATCACGAAACATTTCACCTCGAAACTCTTGGATCGGTTCACTCGTGTTGATAGTACCTCATGGTTTGCAGATTTCGCAAACTACCATGCGGGGAATTTCATTGTCAAGGGAATGTCATCCCAGCAGAAAAACAAGTTTTTCAAAGATGTCAAACACTACTTCTGGGACGACCCCTTTCTATTCAAAATATGTGCGGATCAAGTGATCTGGCGGTGTGTGCACGGCAAAGAAGCTCTCGACATCCTCGAAGCTTACCACAATGGACCCATCTGGGACATCATGGTGCAAATCTCACCGCCAAAAGTCTTTTTTGGAAGCCGGTTTTCTTTTGGCCTACTATTTATAAAAGATGGGCACCGAGTTGGTTAAAAATTGCGACTCGTGCCAACGACAAGGAAAAATTTCACAAAGGGATGAGATGCCTCAAAATTCCATCCAAGTTTGTGAAATCTTTGACGTTTGGGGCATTGATTTCATGGGGCCGTTCCCGTCTTCACGAGGGAACAAATATATACTCTTGGCCGACACTTGTCAAAAATGGGTAGAGCGAAGCGCTCCCCACCAACGACGCTCGAGGTAGTTTTGCAAATTTTTATATTTTTTCCCCTTTAAATCTCTCTTCACCAGATTCGGTGCCCCTCGTGCATCATAGTGATCGTGGAACCCATTTTGCAATGACCGGTTTGGCAAAGGTCATGCTTAAATACGGAGAATCACTCATCGTCTCTCCACCGCGGAATCACCCACAAACAAGTAGGCATGTTAAGGTATCCAATCAAGGCTTAAACGAATTCTTGAGATGACAGTGGTGGCGAGAACCGTGGCCTCTTGGTCGGAAAACAAATTAGATGACGCTCACTGGCCAACCCGTACAGGCTTACAAAAACACCCATCGGGTGTACTTCTTTACAAGCTCGTGTATGGAAAGGCATGCAGTCTACCGATTGACTCTGAGCCAAATCTCTACTGGGCCTTAAAGCATCTAACTTGACCTCAGACCCGCGATTGATCACCGCAAATTCAACTCATGAACGAAATGAACTTCGTGATCATGCTATGTAGAAATTCTTTTTTTTATTTTTTTATTTGATTTACAAGGAGAAAACTAAGAGAATCCATGACGCCAAGATCAAAAACCGCGTTTTGAACGTCGGTGATCAAGTCCTCCTCTTTAACTCTAGATTAAAGATGTTTTTGGGTAAGTTGAAATCCTATTGGTCCGGATCGTTCACCATTGCCCATGTTTTTCCATATGGCACCGTTGAGTTATTTAAAAACTCTAGGCCAAACTTTAAGGTAAACGGTCATCGAATTAAGCACTACTTTAGAGGGGACGTACCAAAATTGGTTGTCCCGAATCTCCAAACCTTCCCCAAGGACAAATGAATACGGGGATTGGGTCAAGCTTAGTGACCCTAAACAAGCGCTTCGTGGGAGGCACCCCATGCTTATCCGTAGTTATGATATGTAGTAATGAATAAGTGTTTTTGTTCTGAGGAGGCTTGCCTCTTTCCTTTTCCGTGTTTTGTGTTTCGTGTTGTATGTCTAGGATGTCCCGGATTTTTGAAGCCTCTCCCGTGCTCACGGGTTATTGTCCTCCGATACACAAGAGCATCACATAATTGGGATATCCTCAGCTTCATTTGGTAATTCCGATACCCAAATCTTTATCGACTAACGTTTATCTTAAGCGTACAAAATATACGGCTTAGGATTTACGTAAGACCCTTCCGTAAAACATGAGGACAATATTTCATTCTAGAATGGGGGATCTTGTCGATTTGATTAAGCCTGCAGTCTGTTGTTTTAGCATAATCCCTTTTATACCACCAAAATTCAAAAAAACTGAAAAAATTTAAAAAAAATTCAAAAACAAGAATAAGTATGGTTCTTGTCACAATTCTGACTTTCCTAGCTGGTGTATTAATAAGAATAAAATTTTGACTCGATCAAGCGTGTTGAGCTCTAGCTTGTTCCTTAACGTTTAGGCTAAGCGTTCGCGAATATTCGCGAAGAACGAAAAATGATAGTGTTAATTATGAGTGGGATGCTAAACAATGATTATTTGGAAATCTTAAGAGCTCATATGTGTAATTTGTCGCTTTTTCTCCCCATAAGCACATAACCAGATAAATATACGTGCTAGCTTTGGAGATTAAACTTGATATTAATAATTTTAATGAGTATATAGCAAAAACTTTAGCCTTAGTTCAAATTTATACTTAAATTTTTCAAAAGAAGTCTTCCTAAAAAAATTGATGATGAATAAGATGAAAAAAATAATAAATATAAATTGTGATACTGATGAAAAGATTGCTGCATCTTGGCGGCTCACACCGATTTTTCAGCCTTCTAGAAAAGTTCGAGGGGATAAAATATGCATAAATTGTTAAAGTGTGAATTAATAAATAGATCTCTTTTTGTTAAATTTAAATATGCTTTTGCACTTTGACTATTCTATTTTACAAGCTATGTATATACGAGAAACCTAAGAAATTTTGAAACCTAAGGTCGAGAGTCCCGATTTACAAGACTATGTGTGTGAGCAAAAGACAGGTCACATTAACCGCAAGGTTGGGATGTGCCGAGACGAAAGTCGCTACATGGGATGATCTCGCCTTCAAACTCATTATTCTCGAATGGAACGTGAAACATAGAATTTTACAAAACATTGATTCAAAGTTGAAATTCAAAATAGCACATACACCTAAGATATAATAATTGTCGAGAGTGTAAAAGTTCACAAGTTCAAATATGAGTAGTGTTAGCATCTTAACTCCATAAATTAGCTGTGATTTTCGTTTTAAGCTGTTTGGAAATAATGTGAAAAGTCAGGGATGATGAATTTATCCTTTTTGGTGCATCTCGGATACGAAATGCATCTTGTTCTATTATCCCTAAAAGTTATAAAAATAACGAAAGTCAAATAATTTTATTTAGTTGCTTGAAATGAAAAAAACAAAAATATGTGTAGAATAAGAGTTATATATTTAAAAATGAATAGACGGGGTTTTTTCAAAACTAATGAGTCCATTACTTACCCCTCAACAACACTTAGCTACTTTTCCGATTTATTAGTGATGGGGATCGAGATTCATAGTTTTCTAAGTGCTTACTATAAATAGCATTGGCGTGAAGACACGTGCAACGTCTTAGTATTGAGGGGATTTTGATATGCTCTTAATTACACATACCTTTCACCATTAAAATCGTACTTAAATGACCAAAAACGTACCAAAAATACATTGTATTTGTATGTTTTACTTATATTGTGCAGGAAACGGATATCCGACAAAAGGACAAAAAACCAAGCCAAAAACGACAAAACCGAGCACAGAATGGAAAAGCGTAGAAAAGCCAAAGTCAAATCGAAGCCAAAGTCAGCAAAAGTCAACCAAATGGTCAACCCAAGAAAATTCAAAGTCAAACCCGATGCCGAATCGAAAATAAAAAAAACCTAATGGGCCTACCATAACCCATCTAATGGGCCGGGGCAGCCCATTAAGGGTACATATGAAGACCAAATCCAAGCCCATTACTTTTTTAGCCCAAAATAAACTTCAAAGGGCATTTCTGCCAAACCCTCAAAGTCATATTACCATAAGGACTTTATTTGCAATATCACTTAACACTTAGAAGGGTTAATTCCCCCTTTGCGCCCAACATACAAGTTTAGTATTTACCATAAGTACTTCACTTGCAATAACCACATATAAACAGAAGGCCCAAATCTGGCATATCCCTAAACTTAACCCTCCACAAGGACTGATTTTGAAATCAAAACATTCAAAGTGAAGGGTCATTTTTGCCTACTCGACAAACAATCACCCCTGCATACTCAAAATAGAGTATAACAAATTTTTACCCGCCAAAAACCTCATCCCTGTCCCCCCACCTCGATTACTGTTCATTATACTCCAAACCCATCTCTTTCCCATCACACCCCACCTCTTGCCACCTTTGCAATCCCCAAGAAGCCTATTAGACAAAGAATGATGACAAACGATCAAGGGTCTAGATTACACAGATTGGGCACCAAGAAAACTTTGATGGCTAGGATTAACTTGGGGCTCACTCTCACACAACAAACACACGTGTGTTTCTGTCTCAGCAAAGAAACACATCCAGAAGAGGACAAAAAGACCAAAGAGAAGACAAGTCCTAGCTTATTTTCTATATAAATACTCCTTTGTAAGCCCAATAGATCATCTAGCCTTATTACTTTGCTTATCATTAGTGTTTAATCACTTATTGTAGCTTCTTGTAATGTCTTTTTTGAATTAATGAAAATCCAAGTTTGATTATCCTTTTTTCCCTTATTTAAAAAAAATTCAGTTTTTTTTTTTTTCAAATTTTTAAAGTTTCTTTAAGTTTTACAAGTCAATCTCATAAGCTCATTAAGCTTATAGGAATTAGTTTTAAACTTATTCAAAGTTTATAAAGGTTTTTATGAAGAAATGTAAGCATTCAAATAAGGTTTGAATTTTAAGTAATTGATGATAAGCAGAAATGGAGAGCTAAGGTTTACTAAGATATGCATATTTAATAAGCAAGGGTGAGGTTTTAGAGCTTAATAGGTGTTGGATCACCCTTGTTTTGTGTAAAAAAATGAGATCTTTGTAAGTTCACATTCTTCAATTTTTGCTTATTCACTGTAGCTGAGCTTATCTTTGCTTATTTCTTGCTTTAATTGCTTATTTATGCTTGTTAGTTGTTTACTTGTCATTTTTTTTCAAAATCTTTGCTTAAATCAGCAAGAGATAGGCTTAAAATTTGAATTTCCATACTTATAGGGGTGTTTGGTTTGTTCTGTTTATGCATGTTAAAGTGGGTCAAAACTGTCAAATGGTCTTGGGTCATATTTTACTAAGTTTAAATCATCATATTAGTCCATTTGTTTGAGTGTTGTAGTGTAAAAAAAATTCTAAAATCAAGTTTTTGTGATCCTTTGTGTTTAATTGTGAACATGTTGCTGTCAATTCTTGTTGGTGGTGTTTGGTCTTGGAACTTGGGTTGTTCATGTTATTTTTGATGTTTAGTTTGAGTGATTAATAACATAAATTAATCCCTATATGCATGCTAGTATTGGTAAGTTTTGTCATAGTATTAAAAAATTTTCTAAGTGTCAAAAAATAGTGATAATCTTGTTCATTGCTTAATTTCTTGCCCTTATTGTTGTTCTTTTTGCTTGCTTATTGCTGTTCCTTGCTTATTTGTAGTTGTAGTGCGTGAATGCTAAGTTTGGTGTCTGGGCTTATTGTATAAGCCCACCAAATAAGCTGTCAAAAACACCCCTAGGCTGCCCTGCACTAGTGTTTGCCCCCTTTTTCCTTATTGCCTTTTCTGGCTTATTTAGTGTTCTTCTGTGCTTATTTTTGAATGTCCTTGCTTATTTGTGTTAGTGTCCATCTGTTTTGGCTTATTTCACTATTTCCATAGCTTATTTGTGTTCATAAAAGCCCAACAGTTAGGCTAGCTTTAGGTCCTTAGAGTAAAAGTGCTCATAACTGCCACTTTTCTTTGCTTATTTTACCAGCTTATTTGGGTGTTTGTAAAAAGTTATATTTTTTAAATTTGCTTATTTTCGTGTATGTAAAAGTTTTATAAAAAAGGAAGAGGCCAGGATTCGAACCCTGAACCTCCCCCTTTTTCAAAGCCCCACACAAAACAATCTCATACAATGTTGCTACAATAAGCTCATCCGGTATGTGAGTTTGTTTATATTAAATATATAGAGCCCAAACCAACCCATTAAGCCCGATCAGCCCTATTTAGCTTATTAACAGTTTTATTTTTAAGCTGAATTTTCAGTTTCACATTTTTCTCAGAACCTTCATAGTTTAATTGATTTTCCCTAAATTTTTCAGAATTTTTCATAATCATTTAATATTTTTTATCATTTATTTTCTCTAAAACTGTTTTTTAATTATAATAAATTAAATAAAAAAAATAAAAGTCAATAAAAAATATTTTTCTTTTTTAGAAAATTTTATTTTATCATTTGCACTAGGTAAAATAGAAAAACATTCGTAGTGGTCATTTTGTCAAAATATTAATTTTTAAAGAACGGGTATTCGGGCCCGATTTTCCGTATTTTCTCGTTTTTGAACTTAATTGTAACTCCGTTACGTCTAGTTTTTTTCTTATAATCTTACTTTTAGTCAATATAAGCCAGTAAAAGTGAAAAAATCAATTTAGGCTTAATTTTGAAAATTAGGGGTTTTAGTTATCGTTTTAGCTTCGTTTTCATTATTTAGTATAATTTGAGTAATTTTCCTCGTTTTTAGTGTAGATTGCTTTATTTTTTTTCCGTAATTTAGAAATCCAATCAAGTCTTGTTCAATTACAATCTCAAATGTCAATCCCACTCTCGACTTTACATTCCATATCCTTCGTTGGATAAACGACCCGAGAATATTCTATACTACTTCCGGTTTCATTGATTTTGTGGATTTTGATCCTTTTTATATATTTATATTTATTTATATTTATAATATTTACAAAAGGGTGAATAAATCTTCTAATAACTTCTCCTAATCTTGTTGCTTTGTCACACTTGTGATGATCTGTGTCAGTATATTCCTAAGTCATGAACAGAATTACACGAACCCTTCGTTCAATTTAATATTTCGTTAAGGCAACGCACAAGTAAGGTAGTATGAAGACTATTACAAGGCCCCTAAGAGTATATTAAATGCAATTGAAATATCTTAAGAGGGATCAACCATATTAGGGGTAAGGTAGTATGAAGACTGTTACCGATGGTATCCTTTCTACACACTCGCGTTTCCCTAGACGTCTATGCCAATTTAATATCTTATGGCTAGTTTTCTAAAGCCTAACGCGCACATCTATCACAAGAAGCAACATTAAAAGGATCTACAATCTAAGTTTCATACAATCATAAGTAAATACAAATGAGGGTTTAGCCAATGTTATAAAGAAAGCAAGAACATAAATCAATCAAACAACACATAGACATATTGAATGACTAAAGATAAACAATCTTACTTGATTAAAACATAGATTAAGGTCGGTTACAATAGGGTTTTGAGGCCCTAAAGACGGCCTAAAAGCTGCTAGAATGATTAGGGTTCGTCTCCCAAAAGTTATACAAAGTTACACACTTAAAACCCTAAAATCGGTTTTGTATTTATAGGAAAAGCGTCGCGACGGCGTCAAGTAGTGATCGCGACGCCGTCACCATGTCGAATCTTCTAGATTTGATTTAAGTCGGTTGTGTCATGACGCCGTCGTCAAATCCTCGACGCCGTCACTAGAAAGATCATGACGGCTTCGCTTTATGCTTGTGACGCCGTCTCCATGCCCTGTATGCACAATTCTTCTTGATAAATGGTGTAGAGTCGTAGTCTTGTGCGTTTCTTCTCTAAATGGGCCAAAGTCACGTGTATTTCCTTTAAATGCCCTCCAAGTGCTAAAAACCTGCAAACAAACGATTAAGCACATAATCTGGGCATATTGGCATGATTTAGGTGGTTAAATGACCCTGAAATAGTGTATAAAATGACACCTCATCAAAAACATAGTTATATCGGCTACCATTGAAGGTATGATCAAACAACCAAAAAGGTAACGAATTCATACATTAGTAACTAAATGAGTCAGGCATTGGACATAACCATCAATACCTAATGAAGTAATTCTAACAACAAATTGTTACAAACATTTGACAAAACTTTATCCCTCAAACAATTGCAAAAGACGGAATGAACTCATTAGGGTTATGAGCAACTGTATAAGCTGGAAAGAACTTATAATCATCATCCATTTAATTTTAACCAATATCAAAGATCTGACTAATAGTCTTTGATATGATGTTATCTTTTACAACCTTTCCAAATAAATTGATTACCAAAAAAAGAATCCTCTTCCCTTTCTCCCAAACTAATACTCCACACAGTGGACTGAATCGACCATCGTTCGTGAAGTGAAGTCATAAATTCATCGGTATTAACAAGGTACCTAACCGTCCACACTATACACCCTGTCACCATCTCGTATATAGTAAACTCTCTAGAGTCAATATCGTCTCTACATACAAGAAGCAGACACCCACGCGACTCGAACAATCTCCCTTGTAGATGCAAAATGCCAGGTATATCTATTTGTTCTAACATTGGATCATAACTACCTTCTCTACCGCCAAAAGACTATAAGAGGTTCTTTCCCTTATGCAACCCATTAGGGATTTTTGTTAGGAATTCAGTTTTTAGTGAAGTGACGATCATTATCGATCTCACAAGCCTTGTCATAGTTAGATGATATTAAGCGTGTAATAGTTAGTTCGATAGGCTAGTTCGTTAGAGTGAGTATTGTTATAGTCTAAGGTCCGGCCTATAGAAGCCAATAGGAAGGCCCATGGCCGGCCAAGGATAGATAAGTAACCCTCTCTACACATAGATAGGGTGTGTGAGTGTGTGTTTTACATGTGAAAGAGAAATAAACAAAGAACTTATCAAACACCTCCACCATCTATCTTCTTCCTCTCTATCTTAATTTGTGTTCTATATGTGTGTTGATTTGTGAGAAAACCATATTCTACAATTGGTATCATTCACCATGGTTTAATCTTTGATTGCTTGAGTGATTCGTTTGATGTTTGTGTGGTTTATATGTGCTTATTTTCGTGGCTTATCTATAGCTTAGTTTGGTTCGGCTTATTTTAAATAAGCTTATTTTGTCATAAAGCTTGGTACTTTCTTGTCAAAAATCTGTCATAAAAAAAAAAAAAAAAAAATAAAAAAAAAAAAAAAAAAAAAAAAAAAAATAAGAAAATAAAAAAAAAAAAAAAAAAAAAAAAAAAAAAAAAAAAAAAAAAATAAAAAAAAAAAAAAAAAAAATAGCTTATTCATGAATCATTTTCATTGCATACAAGTGGAAAAATCTAAGAAAAAAGTGAGTTTTTATGTCATAGAACATGAAATAAAAAGTGGTTAAATTTTTGTTGTTAAAAACGTTAAAGTTTGCATTTTTATGTTAGATATAGACTAAATATAGTTAGTTTTGCAAAAGATTTAAAAAAAAAACGTTAAAAAGTGTGTTTTTAGGTGGTTTTATTGTTTCTTTTCGTGATATTCAAATTTACGAAATATGCACTCTGTTTGAATTCTACAAAATACGTAACAGGTTTTTATTCAGTGAAATAAGCACTTTGTTTATTTAGCGAAATAAGTAACAAGTTCATTATGCGAAATACGTAACAAGTTCATTATGCGAAATAAGCACTTTCTTTATTCAGCGAAATAAGTAACATGTTCATTCTGCGAAATATGTAACAGGTTCATTCAACGAAATAAGCACTTAGTTTATTCTGCGAAATAAGCACTCAGCTTTATTATGTGTAATAAGCATTTTTTTATTCAGTGAAATAAGTAACAAGTTTATTCTGCGAATTAAGCACTCAGCTTTATTCTGCGAAATAAGCACTCAGGATTATTCTGCGAAATAAGCACTTCTTCAAGAAATAGGTTATTTTCATCGGTTTGTCTTGCATTAGTAAAATCCCACAAAATATTCACTTATTTTCTCGGTTTAATCAAGATTTGTAAAATCCTGTGAAATACTAGTTGAATCTCGCGAAATATCCTTTATAGTTAAAAAAAATTATGACGGGAAAACTTGAGTAAAATTTAATTTTTATAGTAAACTTTATAGCTTATTTTTACGTCAAATTCAAATTTTGGTATAGCAGTGAAAATTTTGGCCTAAAATTCAAATTTTGGCCTAAAATTCAAATTTTGCTACGAAATTCAAATTTTTTCGGCTAAAATTGACGCAAAATTTTTAAAATTTCAATTTTTTCCTAAACATTAAAATTAGATTCTATAGAGAATTTCACAATTTTAGCGAAATAAATTTTTGGAGGGAAAAAATCACGGGTTAACTGTTCAAACCACACAACACTTCATTATTATCGAAAACATCCACAAATCAATTTCACACATCTGAATTCAATGGAATCATTAAGTCCACATTCAAAAGAGAGAGAGTTACAACTAATGCAAATCGAAGAAAGACAATTGCACTCCAACTGCATGGCTAGGTTTAAAGAGCTCAAGACACATCTTGAATTTCTCCAGAATCATAACAGCCTTAAAGTGGGTAAAAACACGAGACCATATGAAATTGCATTTCGAATATTCTTTCAAGAAGTGTATGAGCCTTTCAGAATGACGATGTACCATAATTTGAATCAACTACAATGGCAACTTGAAAGCGAGTATCTTCATATGTGTGATCTAAAATCTTGTCTTGATGTACTCATAACACCGTTCAAGAATTTTTTTGACTCGAAAGAGGTGAATGCTTCGGATTTTCACAATAAAAGTTGGCAAAACGACTTCAAAGATTATACTAGATGTGAACCTGAAACTTACAGACGTAATTTACTCTAGTACCTGGATGTACTTGACAAGCTTATTGATGAAAGAGTTGCTAGGAACACAAAAAGTGTTGGTCACTTCCATGGATATCGGTATATAGCTCGTTTAGCTATTTTTGGAACCTTAATAGGCTAAGTTAGGAAAAGCCCATGGAAAGCCTATGTAAGCCCATTCTAGCCGGCCACTTTAGGGTATTTATACATCCATGCCTTTGAGAGGGGGTTGGTTGTTTATTTTCTCACACACATAATATACATTCCATTTCCATTTACTTTCTCTCTCTAAGTTCATCCAACCTACTCTCTCTCTTTAGTTCTTGCATAAATCAAAGATTACTATTATTCTACAATTGGTATCAGAGCGACTGAAACTTCCTGAAATTCTTGGTATCGAACACTCCTAGTTTGTGGGAATCGGAACAACTACTCGATCTAGAGCAAGCACTGGAGAGTGCAGTTAGATGAGCGCGAACAACTACTATCGAACAACTCCAAATTGGTTAAGTATAGGTGCTGGAGAGAATTAGTTCTTTTGTTGTCCAAATTCGCAACCTACGAATTAGCAGTTTTCAGTTGTTTCTGAATTTGCAATTGCTTAATTATCCAAATTGGTAGTTTTTCTTTAGGACACGAATTGGTAGTTCTTTTGTACATGAATTTGCAATCTTTGTTAAGCATACGAATTCGTAGTTTTACAGAAGAGTCCAAATTGGCAATTTTTCTGTTTAATCTGAATTTGCAACTTTCGTTAAGAACACGAATTTGGAACTTCCATAAGGACACGAATTTGCAATTGGACTAAGGACACGAATTTGGAATTATTTTAAGTATCTGAATTTCCAATTTCACTTAATAATACGAATTTGCAACTTAAAAATCAAATTACTTCATCAAAATTATACGATTTATTTCCTTGACTTGTAAAATCACATGAAACACTCACTTGTTTTCCCAGTTTTGTCAAGATCTGTAAAATCCCGTGTAGTTTCAAGATTTAAAACACACAAAAGACAACACCATCAAACACAATTACTTTCTATCACCGATCGATCCAACAGTAACCTTTTCATACCAATATCACAATGACGACTCTTGCTGATAAGTCACTTCTCTTAGGTGGTGACAATAAACCACCGATGCTTGAAAAACATTTGTATGATTCGTGGAATAGCAGAATGGAACTCTACATGATGAATAGACCTAATGGTAGAATGATTCTTGCTTCAGTCGAAAAAGGTCCACTTGTCTGGCCAACAGTTACAGTCGATGGTGCAACCAGACTTAAGGAATACACTAAACTTACTCCAGCAGAAACCATTCAAGCTGACTATGACATTAAAACAATAAACATCATTCTTCAAGGCATTCCTCCTAAAATTTATGCACTCGTCATTCAACATCGTGTAGCCAAGGATATTTAGGAGAAAATCCAACTGCTTATGCAAGGAACGTCATTGACAAAACAAGAACGAGAGTGCAAGTTGTACGATAAATTTGATAAGTTTGCATACAAAGCCGGAGAATCACTTCATGAGTATTACTTGAGATTTACTCTACTACTCAATGATATGAACATTTACAAGATGCCACTAGAGCAATTTTAAGTTAATATCAAGTTTTTGAACACTCTTCCTGTTGAATGGAGCAAATTCGTTACTGATGTTAAGTTGGTCAAAGACTTGCATACTACCAATGTTGATCAGATTCATGCTTACTTGGAACAACATGAACGACATACAAATGAAGTTCATTTAATGCATGAACGCAATGCAGACACGCTTGCTTTGGTTGCAAACTGTAATAACCCCCAAAATGGGTCACAGCGGAATGAGGATATCCGGGGCGTGTTACTTCTCAGATCAATAGCAAAAGATATATAAGAACGAAAAAAAGTCGTTTAAAATGATACATTAGATTTGATAAAAGACTTGTTACACAAATCATGCAGCTTTACTTGTTCAGTATTTGATATTACAAAGATTGACAATACATTTCCCAAAACATATTACATCCAAATCTTTAACGTGATAACCAAAAGTGTCACCAATGTATCCCTGGCACCTCGTGCCTATTGACCACCTGGAAACATTGCTTTAAAATATCAACAAAAATGTTGGTGAATTCATAGGTTAGTAAATTATACTATGCAGGACCGTAAGACTTTCCCCGTGATAAAGCAACAGATACACACATCACAAAATCCGATTACATTTTCCTAAGCTCATGACACTGAAGCTCGACAATTATATTCACAATAATAAATATTGTTGTTCTGCCCGATCAGATGTTCAACCCTAAACATCCTAAATCCGACATGCTATAATGTTCGTTCCCGGTGATAGCTAATCACCCGAACGGGGAGGTCAATCCCAAATAGATCTATTCATAACATTCACGCTCACATAATGTAATTCACAACTACATCTATGCAATTGACAGTTCATGATAATGGGCTCAACTTGGGTTATCGCTACTTAGGCAAACACGTAATCAATATAAAATATACACTTGCGTTCAATTTATAAAACAAAGCATGTTTCCACCCCAAAGTTATAAATCATTGAAATCGTAAAAATGTGGGGCTATGAACTCACCTTGAGTTACTAATAATCCAAATAACCTATTTAATTTAAGGTCGTATAAGTGCTAAGCATGGTAATTAACATCTACCATATACAATTCTACATAGCTAGATCACCATCTAATTATTTTGGTAAAATTGTGTTTAATAAGTTAAAACATTTATAATTACTGTTTTAGTAAAACTGGCGTAACTTTCGCGTTTCAAGTCCATTTGAGGTGTTTCTTGCGCTCGCGTTTTCGTATTAAGTCGAGTTATCAAAATTTGACATTTTCAAATTTTGGACCTACTGGTGAACAGTAACTTTTACTGTTCACACCAGATCATAAGTTCACTTATCGTATACGTCGTATTTTCTTCGTTATAGCTTCGTTTTTAGCGATTCCTTCAAGCACATTCTCGTAATTGAAAGTTATATTGATTTATGAGGTTTACAAAAATAAAAGTTTCTGTCATGAATAGTAACTTTTATAAAAGTAATTATTATCGTAAACTCGCGTAATTCATAACTTCCTCGTTCGTTATTAATTGAAAAATTACGATTCTTATCATTTTGGAATCCTAAAAATGTGTATTATTTATTAAAAATACTAACCCTTGCTGTTTGAAATAATTATAAAAATGTTTTTATAAAAATTCATTTACGACTTCGTTTA
>BQNB010092281.1:0-19081 GCA_026074375.1 Tanacetum coccineum | reverse complement strand
GTTGGATGGAATGTTTTGAATTACGTTGTAATTGAGTATTTTATATGTTAAGTCATCAATATTTATTATTATTATTATTATTATTATTATATAAATATTAATATAATAATAATATTAAACATTATTATTTTATATTATATATATTGTATTATAAATTAATTATATTATATATTTATATTTTATATTATTTATATTATTTATATTATTTATTAATATATATATTATTATTATTATATATTTTATATTATTTATATGAGGAAGGTTAAAATAAAAAGACAAATATACGTGAGAAGGATAAAAACAAAACTTTTTTTAAAAAAGTTCTCAAAAAATTCCAAAAAAAATCCATTAAATCAGGTATGTTAGTGCATAAAACTTTTGTAAAAGAAGTTTTTCTAATTTTGAGTTTTTATACGTTTTTTTAATGCGCAAAAAAAGAAATTTTGATGCACAAAAAAATTTTGATGCACAAATTTTTCGACTTGTTATAGTTTGATGCGCAATAAAATTTTGATGCAAAAAGTCAAAAGAAGTTGGGTACAAAAACAAATTTTTGATGCACAAAAAACCGATTTAAAAGCACAAAAACTTTTTTATATAAATTTTGTTCGCCCCAAAAAAAAAAAAAAAACCTTTTTTATTTTAAAATCCCGTTTAGAAAAACTTCCATTTACAAACTTTTTCATCATGCTACCAACATAACTACGATCTTGTAGGAAATTTTTTCAGACTTTTTGAGAACTTTTTTTTAAAAAATAAATCTTTTTATCCTTCTCACGAATAGTTGTCTTTTTATTTGATCTTTATCCTATATTATATATATATATATATATATATATAATAATATATAATATATAATATATATAAATATATAGATAAATAATATTATAGATATTTGTTTATCATTTTGTGGTGGTGCACTTGTTTATTGTATTTGTCTTGACTTGATGGCTCTTGGGAAAGTATACGATTACACACGTTCAAATATATATGTATAAACGTTATTAATAAATATTCATATTTATTAAGTCGTGCTTTCATTTGTATAATATCCGATATATATTTTAACTTGTCCGAGTCGTTTAATTGTTTTTAAAAATAACCTTTATATCATAAAATACCCTTAGGTTTCCTATATTTACAAAACAGCCCCTATGTTTAAGAAATAGGATAATTACAATTTTTAAACCCTTAAGTTTCCATAATTACACTTTTAATCCTTCAATCTTACAAGGATTTCACTTTAGGTCCTTGTACTTTCAAAACAGTCCTTTAAGTTTCAAAAGTGACCAAAATAGTCCCTACACTTTATAAAATCAGTTTTGGCAGTTTTAACCTTCAAGTTTACAAATTTACACTTTTAGTCCCCTAACTTGTAAAAATCGCATTTTAAGTCCAAATAAGTCCTAGCAAGTGGCATTTGGTTTAATGGACTTCAATAAGCCATATAAGCTGGGTCAGCTTATAAATAAGCTTGAATGAGCTTATTTTGGCTTATTGGGCCTTATTGGACCCGTTAAGGTCCAATAAGCAATCTAAAGGTCCAAATGAGTTTTCAAAGGCACATAAGCCCTCATTAAGTTTATTTAAACTTATTTAAAACTGTTAAGCTGAAAAATAAGCTCGGGTGAGCTTATTTGAGCTTATTCGAGCTCATTGGGCTCGTTAGCCCAACAACCCTAAACCGAAAGTTTTCAAAATGTTTACTAGAGCTTTATAATGTGATCCAACATGTTTTCTAGTCTAAATAAGCACTCGTGAGTCTGTTTTTATCGCTCGGCTTATTTATAAGTCAATAAGCTCGTTAATGGGCTTTTAGGCCCGTTAAGAGCTCGTTTAAGGTTGTACGTGTTCAAGCTTGTCCCATTTTGGTCCATTAGCATTTCTAAGGTCATTATAAGTCCATATTTCTGTATAAGCTCTCAATTAAGCTGTTTTGAGCTTATTAGGGCTGTTGGGCCCATATTGGGCCTCGCTAATGACCACCAAGTCCATTAAGGCCCGGTATGGTTTCTAAGGGTGTTCATTTGTACAACTAGGTTCCATAAGCCCTTTTAATCCATCAATAAGCTCAAGTGAGCTTAATATTAAGCCGTGGGCCCTAACTAACGGGTTGTTGGGCCCAAATGCGGGCTGTGTGAATTTTAACGAGACCATTAGTTGTCGTTAATTCTCCCCTAAGGTTATTCTTAGGTTTTGTTGTGCTACTAGAAATCATTATAAGCTCATTTAGCACTCGAAATGGTTGTGTTCGTCACATGCAACCGTCTAGTAATGTCGTATACACTTTACCAAGCCACAATATCGCGTTTACTTTAAAATTTTACATATAGTTTCATGTATTTCGAGTGTAAGAGTTTGTTGTTCACCTTGGTGCTCAAATTTACATATAGACAAACATGTTTAAGCCTTTTCTCGCCATTTAATCATGTTGTACATGTTTCTTAACACCACACAAGATAGATTTATATGTTATATATGTGTAAATGTGCACGCATGGTGAGACCATGCGTGTTCTCGACCCATGGTAAACTCGTTATTCACCTATTACTGGCTATACGACTATATATCCAAGGAAATAAGTATTAGATACGAAATGTACAAGTTTGACGCACTATTCAAAGGGTCCTAGTGAATTGTTGACGAGTTTGAAGTGAAGAATGCAAACCCAAAAACTGAACCCTATTGAATAACCAACCCTAAAGCTTCAAAACTAATACATCTTTTAACCCGAACCTTGGCTCGAGTATCATCTTATGGCCTTGTTATGAAAGGACCCTATATTATAGAAGGTTCGAAATGAATTGTGGGTGTTTTTTTTTAGCGGTTTGTGACCCGAAATAAGTGAGACAAGGAATGGTTATTGCTGAGAGAGTGTGTTTTAATGTGTTAAAGAGTTCAAGGAAGTGTCATATGTTAAGTGTAGATGGGCATTTATAGGCTCATGAGGCAGTGGTTTAACCTAGTCCTATCAAACCAAACCGTGTCATAACTGGAAGGTTTTGGTGGTTTTATTAGGCCTCACATTGTATTTTTTGCTAAACCCACACAATACGCAACCTCTTAATTACCATATTGTGGTACAAGATTTACCCTAAAATTTGAAATCTTATGATGTATATATGTTGTTGTGTTGCCGCGGGTATCCAAGAGAGAAAGAGAGCACATTTTGCCATTATCCATTGTGTAATTGACTAGTTAGGGACATTAAGTAAAATTCTTAATTAAACCTTGATGAACCAGTACTTGTGTAAGATTATATTAAGGATTTCTAGTTGCTTTTGTCACCCATATTTCGGCCTTAGTGGGTTATAAACACAAGATTTTGATAAATTGTTTTAAGGTTTAAAAAGTGTGTATTGGTTTGATTCTAGTATTATCGAGTTGTCCTAATGTATTATATTGCGAAAACGTAAACCATTTACTGTCCAATAAAATTTAAAAATACGCAAAGTTATTAATTAACTTCTTAATAATTTTTATAACACTGATTGATGTAAACCTTAATTATTTGGTGACCGTTTACATTGTATAATTATTTCTATCCTATCGATTACTTAAAATGTTATAATTAAAAGAAATCCCGCGTATCAGACTAAAATAAATAGGACGAATAATAGGAGTCGAAAATGACTGAAATTGAGAAATGTTTACAGTCATCCCACCCTTTAAAAGACTTTGTCCCTAAAAGCTTAAGACCTTGTAGTGATACGAAAGCCCGGTTTGTGAAAAGTTATGTGTATTTTTGTTGAATCGAATCTTCACGTTCCTAGGTGAACTCAAGACCTCTCCCAGAGTTCCAGCGAACCTTAACCAATGGTATTCGGCTTCGCTTCAATCGTTTGATCTCCCGTTCCATGATTTCAACGGGCTCTTCCACAAACTATAACTATAGTCCAACGTGAATTCTTCCAATGCATGACCATTGTTCGTCAGCGTAACATTTCTTCATATTAGACACATGGAAATTATGGTGAACTCTGCTCAACTCTTGAGGGAGTTCCAGCCTGTAGGCAACTTTCCCAACTTTGGCTAACACCTTGAAAGGTCCGACATATCTCGGGTTTAACTTGCCCCGCTTACCGAATCGTACAACCCCTTTCCAAGGTGAGACCTTGAGCATAAACCCTATCCCTAACTTCAAACTCCATCGCTTCCCGCTTCAAAATCAGCGTAGCTCTTTTGTCGATCCTGAGCAGCTTGAATTCTCTGCTTGATCAGTAGAACGATCTTCTCTGTTGTTTTCTTCTACAACTTCGGCCCAGCACACTGGTGATTCGACATTATTCGCCATAAAGTGCCCTCATAAAGGTGCGGCCGTTGATGCTAGCGAGATAACTGTTTTTATAACTAAAATTCGGACTAATGGCAAATGCTTAACCTAGTACCCTATTATCCAAAATCGATCACGCAAGCACGTAGTATGTCCTCGAGAGTTTGAATAGTCCTCTCACTCTGTCCGTCAGTTTATGGATGATACGCGGTGCTCATACTCATTCTGTACCCAAAGCTTTCTGAAATGATTTCCAGAAGTTTGAATGTAACCTCCCATCAACGATCCAAGATAGATTAAACAGGTATTCCGTGTCATTGCTACATCCTGTTTAGGTACAACCTTGCAAACTTGTCCAATGACCATTTTTCCCTTATTGGCAAAAAGTGAGCAGACTTTGTGAGTCGATCCACAATCAACCCAATGGTGGTCAAAAACCTTGTGACAACTATAGACAGCTTGGTGATAAAAATCCATCGTGTTATATCCCACTTCCACACGGGTATTGTTGTTGTACTACAATCCTGATGGCCTTTGATGTTTCGGTCTTTGGACCATTATGCACATGTCAAAGAACTTTCTAACCATATGTTGGCGATGTCAGCTTTACATATTGGGGACCACCACAATATAGCTTTTTTCATGTCTTGGTAACATCTTTTCTGAACCGGATGAATCGAAATACTTCGACTAGTGGGATTACTTCCGCATAATCACGGATACTTAAGTCCGCATAAAGCAAGGTAACCAACTCCTGACATTTAAAACAAAAAGTTCCTCAAGCGAGTGTTTCTAATTTTTCCTTGGTATATCCTCCTGGTCCTACCTCCTACGTCTTCATTCTCAAGATCTCTGGTTTCAGGCTGATATGAAAGATACTAGTATTGTTTGGGAAATCCAGCCAATGATTGTGTGCCTTACGGCTCAATGCGTTCGGCTACTACGTTTGCCTTCCCCGGTGGAGTAATGGATGTAACAATATGTAATTTCACATTTTTTTAGCAATTCAAGCCAACGTTGTTGCCTCAGTTAAGCTCCTTTTGTTCAAGAATGTGTTGTAGCTTTTATGGTTGGTGAATACGTGCATTTGTTCCATATAGAATAATGCCTCACATATCTTTAGAGCAAACACCACTGATGCCAAGTTCTAAATCATGAGTGTTGTATTCTTCACCGTAAATTTTTATGTTGTCGAGAAGCATACAATCACCTTCTCTCTCTGCATTCAATACAACTACCTAAACCCTTGTATGACGCATGTCATAAATAGACCATAAAGTCATTCGCTTACCTTCATGTAAAGCCAAATCGCGCACTGCACAACTTCTGCATTATCAACTGAAAATGTTCATCTTCGTTTTCTCCCCAATCGAATTTGTCTCCTTTCTGTGTGAGCTTAGTCATTGAATTAGGTAATCTTCAAAATCCCGATAATCTCTAATCAGTAACCAGCAATACCTTAAAAATTGCGATCTCCATCGTGGTCTTAGGAGATGCCTAATCTTTGATAGATTCTATCTTGGCTGGATCCACATGTATGCCTCTGCTATCAATGACATGACCGAGAAAATTGTACCTTCGAATCCAAAAATTCACATTTTGAAAATTGGCATAACAACTTCTCCTTCAAAGCAATTCCAAAATGCCTTAATATGTTTTCTTCGTACCACTTTCTCTTGTCCTTTGAAAATAAGGTATGTCGTTCGATGAATACAATTACGAACTTATCCAAGGTAGGGCTTGCACACATCGGTCAGAGGTCCATAAAATACCGCAGTGCTTTTATTAAGCCCGAATGGGCATGAACCTGAATACTCTAATGACCCATACCGAGTACGTGAATCCGTCTTTGGAATGTCTTGCTCTCGTACTCTAAGTTGGTGATAACCCGATCTCAAATCTATCTTCGAATAAATACTGGATCCCTAGAGTTGATCAAATAAATCATCGATCCTCGGGAGTGGGTAACGATTCTTTACTGTCAGCTTATTTAATTCCCTATAATTGATGCACATCCTGAATGATCCATCATTCTTTTTGACAAACAAGACTAGGGCTCCCCCAAGCGGTAACTAGGCTTTGAAATCCCTTGTCGAAAGACTTGTAGTTGTTCCGACAACTCCTTCATTTCGGACGGAGCCAATCGATACGGTGCTCGAGCTACGGGCGCGGCTCCTAGAATTAAGTCGATATGGAATTCCACTGGTCGAGCCAGAGGAAGACCCGGCAAGTCCTCGGGAAATACTTCAGGAAAATCTTGGACGACTGTTACGTCCTTAAGTTGCTTCCCTTCTGACTTGTCCTCCTCTTTCTTGGCGGATATCTATGCTAAAAAGATCTGACATCCTTTTACCATGTACTCTTTAGCATTTGAACATGAGATAATGGTTAACCGAGATTCTCTCCCGTCGTTACTTTCGTTACCTCTAAAAGTCAAGGTTTCATTCCCATAGGGAATTCGAACAAGTTTCTCATCACACACGATCACGGCGTGACATCTTCTTAACCAATCTACCAATAATAAAGTTGAAACTACCCAGTTCTACGGGCATTAGATCTATGTTGAACGGATGGTTTAAGAAATTTAAAGTGTAACCACGTATAATAGTGTCTACCCCGACTATTTTCCCATCAGCTAATTCGACATCATAACTATTTCCTAATAGAGTTGGGACGATGTTAATCAGGGAACTAAACGCAGAAGATATAAAGCTTCTATCAGCGCTAGTGTCAAATAAGATAGATGCATAGCAATTGTTTAAGAGGAACGTACCCGTGACGACATTAGAGTCCGGGTCCCTCGATGCATTTCCTTTCTTTTCTGCATTCCCAACTGCATACACCCAGCCTTGTGCACTCCCATTTCCCCCATCCTTATTCTTCAACTTGGGACAATCCTTTTGGAAGTGTCTTGGAGCTCCACATTCAAAACAACCATTCCCTTTGGGATTTGCCCCATTGCCCTTCTGAGTATTAGCAACATTTATGTTGCCAGAACTCCTGCCAATACGCGGCGAAAGTGCCCTACTTGTAGCAACTTGTAGCACTTCTAAGTACACGGGCCATTGTGGTGAAAATGGCACTTGGTGCACTTGGGAAAAGATCCCCCATACGACTTCTTTTCACCTGTCCCCATATTGTAAACCTTGGCGACATTCTGCCTCTTAAAGGGTTGTTGTTGGTGACCATGGTTGTTTCTGGATGAATCATCAGCCTTCCTTTTGTTTGCCAGTCCTTCCTTCCGCATAGGTTGCGAGATTCTGTTCCATAAAGTCGTTGGCCAACTCAATAGTCTCATCCAATGTCTTGGGTCTAGAGGACTTGACACTTCTATAAATTTTAATCAGGATCCACTGATAGTTAACTTATCAATCTCACAGCTTCATTAGCAATAATTTGGTAATAATCAGGGTTAACTCTTAACTCTTGGAAATTGTTCAGTTATGTGGAACATCGTTTCCCCTTTGCCCTTTAGGTTCCACAACTCGATTTTTCTATTTCTTGATTTCACCCTGTGGACAATACTTGTCCGTCATCTTTTACTTGAAGCCTTCCCAAGTCATTTGAATATGCATCAGGACCTAATGATCATAACTGACCATTCCACCAAGTCAAAGCAGCCCCTAACAGAGTACAGGTGGCAAACTTAACCTGGTTTTCAATAGCAAACCCACTGATATGGAAAACAGATTCCATCTTCTCAATCCACAACCGGGTTAAAAAACTACAAAGCCTTCAATTTCCTTTAAGTTCAAAGGTTGAACACTTCATGAAGTCAGCGTAGTAAACAAAGGGCCGCGCAGTTTGCACGTCCTTCGGTATCCCCGTGGAACTGTGGCTTCCATCCCATTAGGTGGAGTTAGCAGAAAAAGGGCTTGAATCAAAAATCAAAGCTTTACGGATTCTGGAGAGTGCAAGTTGTTTGGGGTTGGTGTTGTTAGGAGTGGTATTCGGTCCTCGTCTTGTCGCAGGTGCCATGATTCGTCTAAACACCTAAAGAGACAAAACGTGAGTCCAAATCTAGACAAGATATAACAATAATGTATAGATGAGACAACGATCACAAGAGAGGTATATATACAATAAAACACATCTATCTTCATTCATAACTGGAAGATTTTACATGAAATAGCTTTTGGTACACAAAATACAATCAAAAGAGTATAAGGATCATGCTAGCGGGGAGAAACCCCTAAACTTAACATTCCTGAACAACTGCCTAGCAAAATAAAATGATAAAACTCACTAGATTGACTAACAGCATCCCTATAAGCCTACCAGTGATACTGGAGCTCTAGCATCTGATCCTAGCTGATCTAGCTCTTACTCTGCTGCCCTCAATGTGCTACACAACTCGGGCTGCATGTCACACACGCTCGCCTCATATCTTCTCATCACTCGGAGAGACCTCCCTCTGCCAATCTGCTCCTTACGCCTACGGTCCGTCCTCTCAAAGACGCTGCCAACTGGCCAGACTAATCGAGAAGTCGAGTCCATGTACCTGATGCTGTGGACTGAATAATAGTACCTCGGCAACAATAAGTTGTGTCTGATGTCATGGAGCTGAGAACTCGTGAGCAAATACCTACTCACGGTGGTCTGGAGCTTAAAAAGAACCGCCAGCTTAATCCTTATCACAGAGCCCAGCCTCACGGAAGCATAGGCCTCTTCCGCCACAATCTGTATGGTCTCATAATGAGCTACCCTATCCTCTATAAGCAAGTTAACTCGTTGTGAGTCTATGGAGACTCACTGTGATATGTGAGTCCTACCCTCCTGAGCATCCTCTAGTAGAGCATATAAGTCCTGTGTATCATGCTCATGAAGCTCAGCAAGCTCTGTAACCCAGTATTGTTGACCTCTTGCCCAAGGAGTCGAAGGTGTTATCTCAGAACTCTTCCTTCTGCGCAGATCTACCCAAGTATCCCTAATACCATACCCAACCTCACTAATCCCCTGTCGTCTCGCTTCAGCATCCACGATGCTGACAAACCCATAATCTACCCCTCGACCTCCGATAGGTCTAGCAGTAGAACTCTCCCCGACCTCATACCTAGAGCCTAGAGTAGACAAGTACAACCTCTTGCGAGGTGCAGCTCAGACCTCGGAACTCATCTATAACTGTCAACAGGTTGGTAATGTATAAGAGAATGGTGGTAGTGTAGTAGTGGAGATGATGTAATGAGCGGCAGTAACTGCGTCAATCAGGAGCAATGATGAGCTATCCTGAGTGTCTGGGTTTGGGTTGGACACCCAGATGATGGTAGAAATGGTGATGGCACAGGTGGCGGTGATGAATGTGCAGATAGGGCCTTGCCCCGAGCAAGTCGCTCATCCCTACAGAGGTGTGATAGTGAGATTAGGTGGTGATGGTAATGGAGTAGCATGGCGAGAAGTCCTCTCAACTCGCATCTGGTGGAAAGGGATTGGAAGCTTGAAGATTGGACGTTGTTTCCTAGCTCCAGTGGTGCAATGATATCAAAGGAGGGAGGTGGTATAACAGCTAAGATTCCCTCAGAGGGGAAACAGGCTCAACAGTAGGTACAGACAACATCAGAGTCGGTGAGCCTAAGTGTTTCCTCCTCCACGTCATCACCAGATGAATAACCTCATCATCATCCTCCATCACTCCCCCATCCCTGGGGATATGTCAACCGACCATCCTTCTGCTCATCATCTATCATACTCATCCAGATCCACTCCCAGGAACCTGACTCAGTAACAAACCCTAGGTGACTCATCAGGCAGTAGGTGAAATCAACAGTGTAAGGTAATGCTGCTCGCTCCTCCACCGGAAACACATGCTCGTCCTCCAATGTAGATACCAGGGTAAAATAGGCTCTGGCACGTAGTCAGGATCTGTGGCTGTATGCACATAGACTCAACGCTCATCCCTCGGAGGGCCCAGGTAATGATGATCCGGATGATTGCAGGGGATACCGGCAGCATAGGAGTTCCATCGTGATCCGTATACGATGACGACAGACGAAATCCACTATCAGATATCTCCTCATCGGCTCCCCAGAAGACTCTGCCTGGCTCGGAAAATCGATGTAGACAGAAGTGTAAGGTTACCGTATTCATTCAGCTGATTAATACGGCGTATCCACTTCTATTGAATACAGCGTATCGATCATCTGATAAAGTTCTTTTCCATTCTCGAACTTAAAGCCCAAATTTTTTTAATACCTTTCTCCCGCTGGTTCTACTGATAATTTTTGGGTATTTTTCAGTAAGAATGACAAAGGTTATCAAAGGAGAGTTCGAGAAAATTAAGGATGTTTAGGTCGAAGATGTTTCGCTCACTTGCGATACACCACTTGAACTTTTCAACAATGAAGTTAATCGATTAAGTAGAATGGATGATGATTTATTCACATATTGTAACACCTCCAAATCTGGGTTGCAGCGGAATGTTGAATATCCGAGGGCGTTACTTCATAGATCAATAGCACAAGATATGAGAACGACCACTAAACGTGTCGTTTAAAAGATACATTGGATTTAACAAAATACTTGTTTGTTACATAAGCTCATGGCTTCAAATTGTTCGACAACGTAAGTAAAGATTTCGGTTTATAACAAATGTTCCCAAAATGTAATACGCCCCAAATCTTTAGTACTGACTCTTCCAAAGAGTGACCCCAATGTATCTGAGCACCTCGTGCCTTATTGACCTGAGAAAACATGCTTAAAACGTCAACATAAAGTTGGTGAATTCATAGGTTTATGTAAATCAATAGTAGGACCGCAAGATTTCCAAGTGTATGATTAAGCAACAGATGCAAACATCATAAAAAGTAATTACGTTTTCCTAAGCTCATGACACTGAAGCTTGACGTGTATAAATGCAATAAATTGCTAATAAATCCAAGTATGGCAAATGAATCACACCGTCAAATACCTAAGTAAATACGGCCAGTCTTAGTCTACAAGTTTAGCTAACCCGACACAGTGAGCGCTACTCACCCAAACAGGGATGTCAAACCCAAATAGATCTATTTATAACATTCGCGCTCACAATCTAGTAATTGACATTTCATGATAAAGGGCTCAGTGGGTTATCGCTACTTAGGCAAACATGAAATCATTGTATAAAATGTAACACTTTGCGTCGTAATTGTAAAAACAAAGCATGTTTCTTCACCCCAACAATGTAAATCATTTAAATAATTTTAAAAACAGGTGGCTATGAACTCACCTTAGTAAAATATGTCCTTCTGCAAATTGATAATATATCCACGTATGGCAAAAGTATCACAACCGTCAATACCTAAGTAGATACGGCCAGTCTTAGTCTACAGTGTAGCCTAAAGACTCAATGTATAAATACAATAAAAAGCTATTTATAATACTGATATCACTGTGGGTGATGCAAATGGTAATCGTATTTGAAATCACTTGGTGCTCTTTAGTGGGAAGGTATAAGACGATTTCACACGTTCTTGTAACGTACAAATGTTATTAAATAAATATCGTATTTATTAAATCGTAGTATCTTCATTTATCCGAATACAGTTTTGTCCGATTCGCTAAGTGTTTATAAAATCACTTTGTTTATAAAATACCCTTAGGTTTTATATAATTACCAAAACAGTCCCTCTAGTTTATGAAAATAGAGTATTTACACTTTAGACCCTTAAGTTTTCTCTTGTACACATTTAGTCCTCCAACTTTACAAAGTTTACATTTTAGGTCCTTATATGTTTCCAATAGTCCCCAAAGTTTCAGAATGACAAAAACAGTCCCTCAATTACCAAAACAGTGAATTGGCAGTTTTAAACCCTTAAGTTTCAAAAGTGGCACCTTTAGTCCCTTAAATTGTAAAAATCGCATTTTAAGCCCGATTAAGTTCTAAAAAGTGGCAACAAGTTTTATTAAGCTCCAATGAGCAAAACCAACTGTTTTGGCTTATAAATAAGCTCGGATGAGCTTATTTAAGCTTATTGGGCCCGTTAAGGTCCATTAAGTTAAATAATGGTCCAATCTAGTTTTTAAAAGTACATAAGTTCTTATTTGACTTATATAAGCCCATATGAAACTATTTGGATGAAAAATAAGCTCGGATGAGCTTATTTGAGCTTATTCGAGTTTGTTGGGCTCGTTAGCCCATCAATCATAACCCGAACGTTTTTAAGGGTCCATTTGGGTTTCATCACATGATCCAACTTATTTTCTTAACTCAAGAAGTACTCATGAACCTGTTTAAGCTGCCCTTACTCTATGGCTTATTAAATAAGCAAATTTAGCCTCGGAAATGGGCTTTTGGGCCCGATACGAGCCCATTTAATGTTTTAAAGGTTTGGGCTTAATCCTTTTGGGTTCATTAGCTTGTCTAGGGTTAGTATAAGCCTCATAAGCTGTTTAAGCTCACAAATAAGCTACCAAAGCTTAATTGTGGCTTATGAGTTCTCGGTGGTTCACGGTAATGGGCCGTTAAGGATCCGTTTCTTTTTTAAACATAAGTTAAGGCATTTTAGGGTCCATGTGTGACTAATAAGCATACTAGGTTTCTAAATAAGCTCGTAAAGCTTATAATAAGCTGTGAACTCCCCTCCCCTTGTGGTCTGTTGGGCTTGTTGGGCCTCGTAGTGGCCTGTCAAGCCTATAGTGACCCAAAATGGTCCTTGGGTTTACTAGCTTGACCCAAAATGGTCCTTGGGTTCACTAGCTTGATTCTAGGACTCAAACATTTTTGTTAAGCCCTTGTTAACAAAAACTCTCCGGAGATAAATCGGGTCTTGGGTTTAACTCATTTAAAGCATCAACAAGCGGGAGTAAGGAAATAAAACTTGTGAAATCTCAAAATGAGACGTCCTCTGGTGGCGGTCCCCCAATTGCCGAGGGCGGCCCCCATAATGCACAGATAGGCCCCAAAGCAAATCAGGGACCGCCGGTTTGTTCGTCAGAAAAAGAAAAATCTGTTTCTTTTCAAAAATCCATTTTGGGTCCTAGACCAAAACATATAATGGTTAACAATGTTAAGATTCCCGTTGCTGGTGATGATGAAGTTAAACGGTTTTAGAAACCTTCTCTAAAAACACGGAGTTGGATTTTCCAAACCAAACTTTGGGTGAAAAACTCCACCTCCTAGAAGAGTCAATAATTCTTATTCTTGTTCTAAAACACGCAACCAAAATGAAATCCTGGATGACAAAATCGTCCAAATAGCTTTCTCCTAACTTGGTATAACTTCCAACCTCAAAGTTACATGCCATGGGGACTATGTCCTCCATTCCTACATCCTAAACAAATGCAAAGGATGTTTAATGCTAATAACTTTGGACCCATGAGATATTGGGGACCAAATGTTTGAGTTATTGTGTTATATAACTAGATATGCCTTGAGATCAATTTGGAGCCCGACGAATGGATAAAAGATAGCGGATGCTCCAAACACATGACGGGAAATCGAAAGCTTTTCTCAACCTACAAGGAATACAATGGAGGTAATGTCGTTTTTGGTAGTAATCTTCGCGGTAACATCATTGGCAAATGTATGATTTCTAATGACTCACTTAATATATATAATGTAAAGCATGTAGAAAATTTGAGATTTAACTTGCTAAGTGTAGGTCAAATATGTGATAATAAGTGTAAAGTAATATTCTCTAAACATGATAGTGAAATCACTAAGGATGAAAAAGTCATAGGTAGTGGTATTAGGAAAAGCGGTTTGTATGTGATGAAATTAGAAAAGAAGCCGAAAGACAAAATTTGTCTTACAACGATTGTAGAAAACTCCACTTTGTGGCATATGAGATTAGGTTACGCAAATATGCGTTTAATTCAGTTGTTGTCATCTAAGGAATTAGTTAGAAACGTACCTAAGCTTAAGTTTGATCAACATTTTTATGATGCTTACAAAATAGGAAAAAAAGCTCACTCTAGTCACAAAGCTAAGAATATAGTCTCAACGACTAGATGCTTAGAATTCCTTCACATGGATCTTTTCGGTCCATCCGCCGCAAGGAGTTACGGTAGTACGGGGCGTGCAAACCTCTAACCCTTAGTCATAGTTGATGTGTATTTAGGTATACCATGGACATAGATTTCTTAAGAATAAACTGATTGGCTTTTGAGCAATTTTGAATTCTTTAGCTAGGAAAATTACAAAACCAACTAGGTTGTTTATAGTGGTCATTTAGGACGGGCCACCTGGTAGGAAATTTGTCAATGAATTGCAATGTGGGGAGAGTTTGTAATGCCTAACTAGTATTACACAAACTTCTCGGCTCCCACAGCAATCACAATCTAATGGCATCGGTAGAAACGAAAATACGGCATTCTTATAGGACTCTACAAGAAATGAGTAGAACAATGTCAAATGAACAATCGTTACCACAAAAGTTTTGGTGTAACGCCGTAGATACTTCAACCTATATTCTTAACCGAATCCTAATTAGAGCCATCTTAGGAAAAAAAACCCCTATGAACTTTTGAGAGGTAGGAAACCCACTCTTGATTACTTCAAAGGTTTTGGAAGTAAATGTTTCATTCTTAACACCAAATATTACCTCACTAAGTTTGATCCAAAATAATACGAAGGTGTTTTCCTAAGATACTCCCAAAATAGCAAAGCATATATCATCCTAAACAAACACACCACGAAAATCGAAGAATCACTCAACGTGACATTCGATGAAACTCCTCCACCATCTAAAACATCACCCTTGGTGGATGATGACTTAGATGAAGAAGAATCAATTAAGGCTACAGAAAAGAAAAACCTAGAAAATAACATTGAGGATGAAAATTTAGAAGTTGACAAAATTGTGAACATTAAGGAATCTAAGAACCATCCATTAGGCAACGTCATAGGAAACCTTAACCAAAGAACACTTAGGTCTCAAGCCCAAAACTAAAGTAGCTTCTTTTGTTTTATATCAACTATAAAACCTAAGAATGTGAATGAAGCCTTAAAGGATGAAAGTTGGATAATCACTATGCAAGAAGAATTAAATCAATTCGTTGCAAACGATGTTTGAAAAACTAGGAAGTCTGGGAAAATTTCGTAACCCCCAGAAAACGGACCCCAAATACATGGGGCGGCCCCCTAATATATCTGGGACCGCCCAGTGTTTATGGGACCACCGCCAGCAGGGTCACGAAACTTTTTACTGTTCTCCTCTTTTTCTGCATCTTTGACCATCCCTATACTAGTCCCAGCTGGTATTACTCTGTTTAGACAAACATTTCTTAGACCTTTTCTACATCAATACCATGCTTTTCCAACTCTTTCAATACTTAAACCACTCATCCTCCTCCTTCTTCATTCCCATACTCTCTTCTTTATCTCTTCCATTCTTGATTCTCAATGTCTTGTTCATATCCTCCTTTAAACTTCTCAAGAAGACCATGAATCTCAGTAAGACAAGTTTGGAGAAGATTAACCTCTTTACTTCAATCACCGCCTTAATCCCAAAATGTCTCACCACCATCACCTCCAAGAGTTGCAAACTTTCAACCTTCTCAACCACCTTCTCAAAATCCACATAGGGATCAAATGTTGAACCAACTCCATCACATATCCAACCTTCTTGAAACAAATCTTCAAAATGCAACAAATGTTTACTCTCAAGCACCACCACCTTCACACACTCTATCGCCACCTTTGATTCACCCCGTTACTCTTGACCAAGTCAACCTTCACTCAGGATTTTGTCATTGTTGCATGTACACCCAAAATCAATTTCATTCCTTGAGAGATGAACTCAATTTGATCCAATTTCTTCTCACTTGTCTCCTCGCTTGAGCTCACATTCCACCAAACAATCCCTCACCAACCTCTCCACTATCACCTCGTCAAAATTAAATATTCTCATATGTTTAATTTATCAAAATAAATGAAAAACCATCTTTTGCTTACAGAATTTTCTAGACATCAAGAATCAAACTAGACTAAGTCTTACTTGTAGGGATGTCTATTTTATGTAATTTTTCTAATGTTTAAATTTCTAAGTCGTTCACAAAAAAAAAGACACCCCAAACGGGGCCTGGACGGAAACACGTGTCCAAGGGCGTGACGTCATAATATACATCACACAAGATACAAAGAACGACCTCTAAGGGTACGTTTGAAAATCCAACATCGTTGCATTAATTTAAAATAGTTAAGGTTTTACATAAGTTCAAAGATAATATGCGGAAGCGAATACAAGGTTTTAAAGTTTGACAACAGATAGTTTAACAAAGATAATAATAATTCTTGACAAATCAGGTCCAATGCAAGCAACACCATAGAAGCAAGCAAAGAAGCTAAAATAACACAAAATTGAAATGAAATAGAAAAGACAATACAAGAAAAAAGGGAAAAGAAAGAAACATCCACAATCTAAGCACACCTTGAGCAAAACATGACTAAAACGCAACATAAAGAGTTGGTGATTCATAGGTTTTAATTAGTATTAAAAGTGGACCATGCAAAGTTCTCAAGTACGCATAGGTGACGAGTTATAACAGATACAACTCCACATAAAAAGTATTTACTGTTGAGCTAAGCTCATGACACCGAAGCTCAATTAAAAGGAAGCATATTATATGCCAAACAAGAATTAATCGCCCTAAATGTATCTGACCAAGATCATCTAGTGAAATCCGACATGGTATATATCCGTTTATCGGGAGCCCCGTGGGTAGTGAGCGCTACTCACTCGGATAGGGATAATTAGTCCTAATAGATCTATTTATAATATTCACGCTTACTTAACTAGTCCATCAGTTAAGCAATTGACGTTTCATGATAGTTCGGGCATTAGTGGTCTATTCGCTACTTAGGCAACACGTAATCAGGAAAAGGTAACGTAACTGTGTCCATAGTTTAAAAACAAGCAATGTTTCTCACCCCAAAGTAGTAAAGTAAAAATAGTAAGACGTAGGGCTATGAACTCACCTTTAGCAAATGGTGAGATAAATATTAAGGAACAGATATAATGCCAAGAGGTCCTACTTGAGACCTAAATCAATGACGCGTCTTAGAAAGACGAAAAGTATGCCAAGAATTGCACAATATGTTCATCACCAAAAGACATCCATGTGTGTTTGTGCTTTGACTTAATTAACAAAACGCGATTAAATAAAATTATAGAGTTTTTCGTTAAGTTTCGGCGTTTAACAAAAAAATATTATTTTTAGTAAGTATCTATTTTAGGAAAGTTTTTAGTTTCGGGACGCTAATACCGTCCCCTATATTTGCTTAATCCATATTTCCTTAAGTGCACTAGAGAAGTCTAAACGTTTAACTTCCATGTCCATCTTGCTAAAATTCTCCAAGCTTACTATTTTTAGTAACCTTAACGCTTTTCCTAGAATATGTTAACGACGTCTTTAAATGATACTAATCAATATATATATATGTTACTATATGTTTCGCTAGTGTTTTAAAAGCTCAAAATATCTCGAAAGTGTCCGAAAACCCATTTTACTATTCACATCAGCACCTATGTAAATTATTTTGCCGAAAAATATTTCAAGTTTCATTTGGCTATAACTTGGCCGTTTTAAGTCCAATTTTAGTGTGCGATATATGAAAAAATATCTATTCGAAGTGAGCTCTCCAAAAACTACTTTTACGCCTAATGAAAACATTCATAAGGCTGGACGGAGTGGGTGCAAACTCACCTATGTGAGTTTCTCACTCGCGCGCGAGTGCCACGCCGGTAGCAAAACTCACCTAGGTGAGTTAACATTATCAAGGTGAGTTTGGCTTAATTTTTTGGCTGATAAGTGAGATACTCACCTCACGGTGAGTTTAAAAAAGTGGGTCCATTTCTTTTTTATTAAGTATATATTAATTGGTTGTGAGTGTGTGTGGGTATTTAGTGGGTTATATTTTATATAAAGTGGGTATTTTAATGAAAGGTGAGTTTTAGTGGTAAGGTGAGTTCTTATTACGGTTGAAAGGTGAGTTGTAAGGTGAGTTTTATTTGGAGAGAGAAAGCTGATGTGGCGTTGACGTGTCAGGTGGGTTTCTCACCACCACTCCATCCAGCCTAAGTCGCTCAAAACCTCAAAACCATTTCGGATCAGCAACTACCTTTTTCACAAACGCTTCTAAAAATCACACCAAACTTTACAATTGTGCCTAGTCTAGCCTAATCTCCATTCACAACTAATCCACAACAAAACCACACCTAAAACTAACCTAATCCCTTCATTTCTATTGTTGCAACTCTCATCCAACTCTCATCTCACCAAGAACATAATATTTAACTAGTAAAACAAAGTAACATCATTATTTATAAAATCTTGTTTTAAAATCTTTCAAAAATTAAAACACAACATATGAATGTATGGATCTTGAACATATATGAAAGAACATAAGTAAACCACAAGAAAAGATCAAGACACTTACAAAAATGAAGAACAAGTAGAGAAATCACAAGATCTAAACCCCCAAATACTAGATCTATAAAACCCAACAACAAATCTTGAAACCCTAGTTTATAAACTTTTAAAAGACCCTTGAAATCAAAGAACCAATACTTCAAACCACCTTAGATGTTCTTAGAAATGAACCTAGTATACTTGGATCTTGCTTGAAATCAAAGATATAGAAACCCTATCAGGGATGTTTGTTGGCCGTGAGCTAGGGAGAGGGGGAAAGAGAGATGTGAAATTTTGATGAGGCTTGGAAAATAAGAAATGACCTAGTGTGTCATATAAGCATGTATTTATAGGCCAAGAGTGAGGGTTTTTAGTCACCACATGACCAAGTGATTGTGTCGTTGTGTGGTGTATATTTTATTGATTCAAGTTTTAAATTTATATTTTGCCGACTAAACCAAAAACAACACTTTAACGGGCAGT
>BQNB010092280.1:0-26658 GCA_026074375.1 Tanacetum coccineum | reverse complement strand
ACAACAACAAAAAAATACATGAAATTTGATTTTTAAACCACAAATCAAACACTAAACACCCGAGGCTCTTGATACCAAATGTCGATTACCCAATAATCACTTCACTTCATTACTTGTTGCTCGAATTCAAGAAGAGAAGAGAAGGAAAATGGAAGAAGTTTAGAGAGAGAAACAAGAGAGAGAAAATGGTTAATTTACTTGCAAATGGAATTCTTACAAATGAACCAACACCCTCTCCTTCCTTGGAGAGGGGTATTTATAGTGAAGACTAAAAGGCTTGCATGCTTTTAGTAATTCTATGGGTCGGGCTCGGGTTTACTTAGGCTTTCGCCCGATACACGTGACCGATTAGATTACAAATAAGAGCCTGTTTACCCGTCTAGCCTATTACAACGTATATTAATTTAGTGACCGAGACCTAAAATACTTATGAACGAACTTCCATCGTTCGACTCAATATTTTGAGGCTAACATAATTAAAGACTGTGATTTTCATGATAAAAAGATGGTACAAAAACCTGTGTTGAACAATGTGAAAAAGGGAACTGGTCAAAGGGAAGTCAGACCAGTTTGGAATAATGCTATGAGGGTTAATCATAAAAATTTCTCTAATTCTAGAAGGAATTTTGTTCGAACAACAGTTTTAACCAAGTCTGGCATAGTACCAGTTAGTGCTGCCAGGCTTATTAATACTGCTGCACCTAAATCCTTTGTCAATGCTGCAAAAACTAGACCAAATGCTTTTTAGAAGTCACACTTACCATCTAGGAGATCTTTTTACCAACAAACAACACTTAAAAACATCAATTTGAATGACAAAGTTAATACTGCTAAGATAAATTCTATTAATGCTGCCAAGGGAAACAGAGTGACAAGTGCTGTTGGGGAACAAGGGATTAATGCTGTTAAGTCCTCAGTATGCTTGGTATAAGGACCTAAAATTAATGTTCTAGATCATGTCTCCAAAAATAGTGGATCATACATTAGTAAGCAATTTGACTATGTTGATCCAACAGGCAGACACAAGTCAGTAATGACTTGGATCCCCAAGAGAAACTAATTCTCTTGTGAGCAGTATGCAAAATGTTTTGGATTGTGTTTCTTTGTGCTTAACAGTTTACAGGTTTAGAGCTTAAAGGTTATTTGATTAATAATGTATATGCTAATTTGGTGAAAATGCTGTATGGTTAGAGTTGAGGGGAGGATATTGATGATAGCATGAATGTCCTTTCAGTGTTGGTTGTACACCACACACTAAATGGTCATCAATTCACCATGTCTAACAGACAAGAAAGAATTAGCTATTCCAGGGCAAATGACAACTGGTAAAGAATTCTTAAATTTGTTGATGGCTGATAGTTTGCCAAAAACTATACCTCCAACTAAGTTTGTGGGATGACTTGAGGTTAAATTTGGGAAGAAATGGGTCAAATGTAGTATTTTGGTTTGGTTAACAGTTGTTGAATTCTATTCATGGATTATGCATAAATATAGATCCTCATGAATTCTCACATGTCTATCTAGTTATTTTTAGTGTGTTTGTGATGAATAGAGGCATGTTGTTGCATGATTTTTAGAGAAAAAGTTAATATTGCTAGGCAAATTCTTAATACTGATGGGCAAAAATGTTAGTACTACTAGACAAAAGTTAATACTGATAGGCTAGTATTAGTACTGTTGGGTTACCGTTTACACTGTTTGGTTAATAATAGATTTTCAACTCTTTGAATATTACCGTTGAGGTTTTTACGCAACTGACTGAGTATATAAGGTTCTAAATTTGGATAATTGTATTCTTTACCTTATTTACACGATTTCTTTTAAGCTAAAGATACAATTCGTTCGTTTATCTGCTTTCAAAACCTTACACTCTTTGTAAAATCTCAATTGCTTTTACCAAACACTAATTCATTCTAAATCGATCTTAACCCAACACTCATATTAGTATTTTGTTCATAACTTATATACACATGGCTAATATGGACTTTTGCGACAAGCATAATATGGTGGCTTTTCTTCAAAAGTCAACTGGAAGTGAGGAATTCCATCAGATAGTAGACTTTCTTGCTGGTAGCCATATCAGGTATGCTTTAACTGTAAACCCTACTATCTATGTTTCTCTTATTGAATAGTTTTGGCAGACTGCTACTGTCGAAATAGTCAATGATGGAGAACAACATATAACTGTCATAGTTGATGGGCAAACAATTGCTATTACTGAAGCATCTGTTAGGAGACATCTCCAATTAGCAGATGTAGATGGTATTAGTTCTTTGCCTAATACTAAAATTTTTGAACAACTCACTCTAATAGGGTATGTTTCTAATGGTGACAAACTTACTTTTCAAAAAGGTAAATTTTCACCCCAATGGAGATTTTTGATCCATACCATCTTACATTGTTTAAGTCTTAAGAAAACTTCATGGGAACAATTTTCTAGTAATATTGCAACTGCAATCATTTGTTTAGCTACAAACAGGACTTTTAAGTTTTCAAAGCTAATTTTTGATGGTATGGTGAAAAATGTAGATAGTAAAACAAAATTTTTGATGTATCCACGCTTTATACAAATGCTTTTGAATAAAAAGAAAAGGCTTCTTAAACAACATAAGAAAACATATGTTGCTCCTTCTTTAACACAAAAACTTTTTAGCAACATGAAAAGAGGTTTTTCAGGGGAACACATACCTCTATTTGATTCAATGCTGATTCATGACCAACCTGGTCAGGGTGAAGGACCAACACTCACTGTTGAGTCCCAACACACACCCATTGCTTCTCCAACTACCTCACAACCCACTACATCTCAACCAATGTCATCACAAGAACAACCTTCTCAAGTACCTACAACTGAACCTATCATTACCCCACCTTTATATGAAACAACAATTCCACACACAACATCTTCCATGCCACATGATTCACCTCTCTCAGGAGGTGACACACCTGGAAGTGATGAGGGCAGCAAGAAACTTAATTGTAGAGACAGAATATGAAGAAGTTGAGTATGAATTGGATCAGACTGATACATTTCAGCAGATTACTCCTACAAAGGTTTCACAAGGTGAAGAACAAAGTAAAAAGAGTTCTGAAGTTCAATTAGATGTTCTCAGTGCAGCTAAAATCCTTGCAGATGCATCAAGAGAAAGAGTAAAGACCTATAAAAGTTACACTAGAAAAAGAAGAAGTACTGTCAGCTCAAGAGATAGTACTGCTGGAGGTCTTTTTAGTACTGATGAAAGGATTGCTTAGAAGCTAAATGAGGAAGAAATGGCAAAAGCTGCAGCAAGAGAAGAACAGGAAATGATTGATTTTGAAAAAGCCATAGAGTTACAAAAATAGTTGGATGAAAGGGAAGAAACTAATAATATTGACTAGAGTATTGTAGCTGAACAAGTTCAAGAGAGACAGTTAGATACTATAAAAAGATATCAAACACTCAAGAAGAAACCAGTCTCAATAGCTCAAGCAAGGAAAAATATGATGATTTACTTGAAGAATATGGCTGAATACAAGATGGGTTACTTCAAAGGAATGAGCTATGATGAGATCAGACCCATGTTTGAAAAAGAGTATAATAAGATACAAACTTTGTTTAAAAAGGATACTGAAGTTGAAAAGACAAAGACAAAGAGAGTTGCAGAAGAGACACTACTTCAAGAGAGTTTCAAAAAGTTAAGGACAACTGAAGCTTCAAGGTCAGAACCTATTCAAGAACAACCTACTGAAGAACCAAAAGAATTATCTAAAGAAGAACTTAAGAAGATGTTGGAGATAGTTCCAGTAGAAGAAATCAAGGCAGAAGCTTTACAAGTTAAGTATCCTATCATTAATTGGGAAATTCATACTGAAGGATCAAGAAAATATTAGAAGATTATCAGGGTTAGAAACATCACAGAGGCATATCAAGTTTTTGAAGATATGCTCAAAGGATTTGACAGAGAAGACCTTGTTACATTATGGAGCTTAGTTAAAGAAAGATTTAGATCAGCAGAACCTACTGAAGATATGGAAAGAGCTTTATGGGTTGAACTGAAAAGACTGTTTGAACCAGATAAAGATGATGTGCTATGGAAACTACAAAAATATATGCATGATCCTTTGACATAGAGACTGTATGATACATGTGGAGTACATCATGTATCTTCAACAAGAGGACATGACATCTATATGTTTACAGAAAAGGATTATCCATTGTTTACTGTAATTATAGGTTTGATGCTAAGCAAAAGACTGCAAGCAGAAGAAGATAGTCAGATGGCAAGAGACCTAGTTATGAAGATCTTCATAGAAGCCAACAAGCCAAGAAGCTAAAGTGTTTGGAAGAATCCTCTCAGAGCCAAAAAGCTATAATTCAAGAAACTTGATGATTTGGAGATAAATCACAAGTTTAGGGGAGGATTGTTGGGAATTAAGAGCTTCTACAAGGATATACTGCTGATGGACTTAGTACTGCTATTTGAAGATTTGTGCTGCTACTGAAGATTGAAGAATATAAACTAAGTCGTTAGTACTGCTAGTTGTAATAGTTAGTACTGCCAGTACAAAATGATAGATCATTAGTACTGCTAGTTAGTTTATTAGTACTGTTAGTATAAGAAGTTAGTACTGCTTAAGTGATATGCATAAGATATATTAGGAATAGATATGCATGATCATTTAACGCATTTTGTAAGCCCATTAGGGTTTTCTTTAGTGTATAAAAGGAACCCTACGACATAGTCAGAAATACGAATTCAACATAGAAAAGTCATAGCTATTTAGGCAAAACATTTAGTGTTTTGTGAATCATTCAATATATTGTGAGTTGAGAGAAAGTTCTTGTGCTACTGTTACATTGTTTAATTGTTCTTCTAGTGTATAAAGATTAGATTCCGCATAATCTTTATATATTACTCAAGGTTTCTGTCATAGTTGTTTTAGACCTATCTAAGACAACTAAAGCTTTAACAAGCTATTCAAAGATTTTTTCAAACAGGATTAACAAAAATGGCCATCATGCACCTTCGGAACATGCCCAGAGTAATACACAAGCTGAAAGACATAGGTCAGTAGGAAAACGTCCCATAAGGGCAGGTAAAGGTAGTCTTCTCTTGGTCTTGCGGGTCAATTGGAATCTTAAAATATCCAGAAAATCCATCTAGAAAACAATAATATTCGTTCCCTGCTAAACGTTCTAGCATTTGGTCCATAAAAGGCAACGGTAAATGGTCTTTACGAGTGGCATCATTAATCTTCCGGTAATCAATACAAACTCGCCATCCCGTAACTAACCTAGTGGGTATTAACTCATTATCTTCGTTTTTAACTACGGTCATGCCACCCTTCTTAGGCACACAATGAACGGGGCTCACCCACGGACTATCGGAGATAGGGTAAATCAATCCGGCATCAAGGAGTTTGATAACTTCCTTTTTGATAACCTCATGAATTTTCGGATTTACCCTTCTTTGATGTTGAACCGCCGGTTTGAAGTCGTCTTCCATTAAGATCTTGTGAGTACAAAAACTAGGGTCGATACCCTTAATGTCGGAAATTTTCCATGCGATGGCCCGTTTGTGTGACTTAAGAACCTTTAAAAGGGCGGCTTTTTCTTCTTCTTTTAATTCTTTAGAAATTATGACGGGTAATTTATCGGTTCCTTCTAAAAATGCATATTCTAAATGAGAAGGTAAATCCTTAAGCTCGAGTTCCGGTGGTTCTTCGATTGAAGGCTTCGTCATAGTAACATCAACTTGCTTAAGGTCGTCATTCTTCATCGGAGGGAGAGTCGGAGACGGGTCTTCATTTAATAATTTTTCAAGTAGACGATTGTATCCTTTCGGATCAAAGTCGGCATCATCAATTCCCGGTGGAATTGAATCATTTGAAAGGCAAGCTTCGATTTTTTCCAAAATGAAGTCACATCCTTCAAAAAGAGTAAACGAGGGGGATGAAGAAGCGATGATAGGATCCGAAGGAGTGGGATTGCCACTTGTCGAACTATCCAAAAATCCGAGCACCTCTTGAGCATACTCATCGCAAGCAACGTCTATGACATTGACTTGATGAACCTTTTCATCATAATAATTGCTGAAGTATCTCGAAGTGTGCCCGACTTTAAACGTAATGGCCTCATCATTGACTCGAAGAGTCATTTCTTCACCGTGAACATCGATTAAAGCTCGTCCCGTCCTCAAAAAAGGTCTCCCGAGGATGAGAGGAACCCGAGGATCGACCTCATAATCAACAACAACGAAGTCGGCCGGAAAATAAAACTTTCCTACTTTTAGAAAAACATCTTCGGTGACACCTTTTGGAATAACAGTCGATCGGCTTGCAAGTTCGAGTGTCATGCGTGTCGAAGTGAGTTCCGGGAGTGAAAGATGCTTCTACACGGAAAGAGGCATTAGATTAATGCTAGCGCCAAGATCGGCCAAGGCTAAGCATTCATCTAGCTTCGAAAAATCATACGGGATGAGAAACTTGCCGGGATCTTCAAGTTTTTCAGGAAACTTTTTTAAGAGCATCGTCGAGCAATTCTTATTTAACAGAGTACTTGCTAATTCGAATAATTTTTCCTTATTACTTAGAAGACTCTTAAACGTAGAAGCAAACTTTGGCATATAAAGAAGAGCATCCGCGAAGCTAATATCGAAGTGTAATCTTTGAAAGATTTGAAGGAAATTCAACATTTGATTATTAGCTTTTTCACGTAGCTTTTGGTCATTAAGCCTCGAAGGATAAGGTATTCACTTTTTAAGATTAGGCTTCGGAGCAACTTCGGGCTCCAAAATCGGGTCTTGGACAACCGGAGGTTAGACGTGTGCGGTACTTCCTAAACTTGTATTTTGCACTTTGTCCTTTGTTGCCTCGGTTTCACGTTCCACTTCATTCGAGAGAGGAGAAAGCGTAGGTGGAATCGTAGGTCAATCATAAGCAACACCACTTCGGGTGGTAATAGCTTTCACATCACCTCTCGGGCTAGCTACGGTATTACTAGGAAGTGATCCTGAACTCGAGGAATTTTGCATTTGCATATTAGTTAATATGTTCATTATTTAATTGTTTTGATTTTCTATCTTATTGGTTCTTGCATTAATCGTAGATTTGAACTCATTTCGCAATTCCGTCTTTATGTTAGTCATTTGAGTTTGCATTGCTCTCAAAGTAGCTTCATTACTCTTCATGTAGTTCGTCAACTCGTTTGAGGGTCCAACTTGAGCTTGGTAATTTGGAGCTTGAAAATTCAAAGCTTGATAATTGTTGTTTCCTTGATTGAAATTTTACCCTCTTCCTTGATTGTTCGGAGCTTGATAATTCGGGGCTTGCAAATTTCCTTGATTTTGGTTTTGATTGTATTGGTTTTGATTATTTTTCACATTCGGTTGATTGAAACCGGGTGGTCCGAGATAATTTTTCTAGCGATAGCTAAGCAAATTACGGTCACCTTGCGGTTGGTAGGAATTACCCCTCGTATTATAGTTACCCGTAGTAGCATAAACGGCCTCTTGAGTGTAGCCATCGACGGCTGGGCACTCGGTAAAAGAATGGGGACCACCACAAGTCTCGCATTTCATATCAACAAATTTGACCGTTTGTATTTGTCTCATCATCTCTACAAAATTCTTATTCATCATTTCCAATTGTCGAACGACTTTGGGACTCTCAGTAGTAGTAGTAGAAGAGATATTTCTAGACGTTTCGTCTCGAGTTGCTGAAGTATCCCAATGGTTATGGTGAGCAGTTATGTTCTCGATCAATTTGTAACCTTCTTCCGGTGTCTTTTGCATAAAAGTTCCTCCCGCTGCAGCATTGATGGTGTCCCGATGACTTAATGTCAAACCATTATAAAACATATCAATTTGTGTAACTAAAAGCATGTTATGGTTAGGACACCGATCAATGGAAAATTTATAACGCTCCCATGCCTCGAATAAATATTCGTGCGGTTTTTGTTCAAATTTCGTGATCTTGTTCCTTAATTTAGTCACCATGGAAGGAGGAAAATATTTTGAGAGAAATTTTCTCATCATATCATCGAAAGAGTGAATGGAATTCCTTGGAATGCGATCATACCATGCGATAGCATGATGCGTCAAGGAATATGGAAAATGAGATAAACGAAGGGCGTCATCGGAGACCCCATTTTGCTTCATATGTTGAGTAATTTCCAAAAAATTATCAATATGTCTATTGGCATCGTCGCCCGGTAATGCATGAAATTGACAAGTATTTTGAACTTGCTGTATCATGTGATGACGAAGACCAAAATCCGTAGCTTGAATTGGAATCTGGGCAATTGGTCCGCCCCGTCCATCTATATAGACGATTGGCACAACTCCTCCATCGATCAGGGAGCTTGCCTGTCAGGTCTCACCATCGTGGACCATTGTTATTAGGAGGAGGGGGTCCCGCAGGAGGTGGTCCCATGTTATTTTTGAGGAATGCTCATAACTTCTTCGAAGTCGAAAAGAGATGTCGGTTCACTTAAATTCCTTCGTCGAATAAGACTCTCGGGGTCTCTAAGAGGAGAATATAGATTAGAAGAAGTAGCACGAGTGCTCATGCACTAAAAACAAAACAAGATAAAAAAGAAAATATTTTTGTAACTGATAATCGAACAAGTGTACGGTAGCTCTCTAGAAAACACACAAAGAAGCGGAGGAGCGGGTAAGTGCGAAGCATTTTAAAAACCTTCTCCTTTCGGGTCGAAGTTCGTTGGATCGACCCTCCTTAAACCTCTCTTATAGTTTTTAAATCTAAAGGTGAGTCATTTTCACAAGTGACACAACGGTTGATTTTTATGTTTTTTTATTTTTTTGGAATTTTATAAAATAAATTGAAAACAACATATTTTTGTATTTTTATGGTTTTATAAAAAAATAGAAAATAATGAACGATAACTTCACGGGGAAGGATCTTCAAGACACTAACTTCAAATACTTCGCGAAAATCGTACACCTCTGTCCCGGCAGCGGCGCTAAAAATTGATTCGAGCCAAATAGTCAATATATACTTAAATATATATAACTAAATATCTCAAATTAATTATAGTATAAAGAGTATCCCATTTGATATAAAAATTGCTTGAGGACAAACAATATTTTATCTCCCGGTCCACCACCGTTGACCGTCGTTGACCACCGTTGACTGGTGGTCCGGCGTTCGTTGACCGGTGGTCGACCACTGTTGACCGCCATTGACCGGCGGTTGATTGGCCATTGACCTGCCACGTCACTGGCGGCTGGTCAATGAGAAGCCGCCACATGGCGACGGCGCTGACACATTAATTGAAGGTACGAGGGGCATTTATGACCAATCATTGCCAATGATTGGCTGCCATTAATTATCGTTTAAAGCAAGCAGAAAGAGTGGAAAAGAACTGCGAAAAAGACTAATTAGCGTTTAAAAGCAATCATTGCCAATGTATGTTGTGGCTGAAAAAGGCTGCGAAAAGACTAATCTACCCTTCACAGTTAGGCTATATAATGAAAACCACAAGCATAGCAGACAGATATCTTTCATTTGTTTTCTTTATTATTCACATAGATAGGTAGTATATTTTAGGAGTTGGTGTTGTATTGAGTTTGCTTTTTGTCATAGCTTATTGTAAAATTCTTTTTAGCTTTATTCTCAACGTATTGTAATGGCTTATTATAGGTTTAATGAAGATTGCTTTTTGGTAAAGGTTGATTGTTATTTTTTAGCTTATTTTTTATGCTTATTTCTCATCTTTTCTTTCTTCTTTTTAGCTTATATCCAATAAGCTTTTGCTTTTAGCTTATTTAGATCGTTCTCTTATGCTTTTATTCTAATAGCTTCTTTAATAGCTTATTTCTGATAGTTATTATATATTGTTTTTGATTGTAGAGCTTTTCGAGTGAGCTTGTTTTAACTTATATTCGTTTGCGTATATTCTTGCTTATTGTTTTTCGATCTTATCCTTAAATATAACCCGTTCTTGTTCACTGGATTGAACACATTAGTTTGGGTGGTTTAGATCTAAAAATAATAGATTTGTCGTTTTAGCTTATTTTTCTAGCTTAAGTTTGTTGTTTTTAATTCTTGGCTATTTTTCTAGATCTAATCCTTAAATCATACCGATCGGAGTTCACTTGATTGGAAACCTTAGCTTCGAGTGGATTAGATGTAAAGCTTTCATTTTATATTAGTTGGTTGTCTTTTAGAATAATATCTAGTTATTTTGTATTAATAGATTATTGTTATTGTGCACTTAATTTGTTTGTTTTATTGTTGATGGATCTTATTCTACACTTAGACGGGGAGCTTATGGTTCTTATAAACTAGTTTCACTATTAAAGTTTCAAGCTTTTTAAGTTTTTACCTTGCTTATTAATTAATAAAGCTCAAAACTTTATTGATTAATCAGTGAAATTAAAACTAACAAAGTCTTAAACTTTAAAAGTTTAATTAAGTTTATAAGAGCGGGTGGTGTAATATTCGAATCGGTTTCATCATTCGGGTATCAATCTTCTTCCCTCTTTTTAATCAATAGTATAAAGTAGCATAATTTGTAGTTTTATAATATGTTGATGCTTATTAGAATGATTGTTGCTAGTGAGTAGTTTAAATAGTGTTTGTTAAGTGATATTGTGAATTGGGAATTAAGTGAGGATTTGAAAAAGGGTTTAATTATTTAATAATCTTCGATTGTTTAGATATATAGTTTGAATATTTTGAAGGGCAAAAGCCGGAAAAATAATCAAACTACACATCTAGTAATTAATATCTTTTTGGGAGATTTTTGTCAAAATAAACCAACGGTTGTGTAGTTAATTTATCTTTTCAAAGGAAGGTTATTCGTTAATAGCTTAAATAACACTAATGAAACTTTTCCATACATCACTTTGCAAGGCATTATCGTCTCTTAAAGATTTGTAAATAGATTTAGATTTAAAATTTGGTTGTTTTATTATTAGTGTAATTCTAGATTGGTAAATTTTTTTAGTGATTAAAAATTTGTTTTAAAACAAAAAAGATTATTTGTCTTCATGCTCAAACGAAACATTCTCGTGAATTTCAAATTTATTCTTCGCGGGGACTCGACATTGGAGATTAACTATTTACTTGTCCTCAGTAATTGTTCATATCCAAACGGGTTTACTCTCTATATTTTTACTATTTGTTATTATATTATATATTTTATCGAATCTGTTTTTGCGCCGTTGCCGAAGAGAGGTGTACGATCTACACGTGGTGTTTGTAGTTAGTGCCTTAAAGAACCTTTCTTCGGAATGTTTATTTTCGTATTATATATATATATATATAGTACTATAATATAGGTATATATATATATATAAATATATATATTTATATATATTATATATTTATATAATATATATATATGTCTAAAATTTCAAAAATATCTTTCAAATCTATATATTTTATATTAAATATTTTTTTTATAAAAATCCAAAAAAAATAAAATATATTTTCATTTTTTTTTTTATTTTTTTTTAGATAATTCATTAAAAAATACCAAAATATTTTTTATTTTTATTTTTATTTATATTATTCTATCTTTAATAAAAAACTATAAATAATCTTCTTTTTATCTGCTCATTATCGTTTTATTCGCTTTTCTTCTATACTTACTTATCAGTTTAATTCTTCGACATGTCTTCGTATCACCATTTTGGTTGCTCGTGGTGTGGAGTTCCGTTTAACAGTGGAAATTGTCTAAGTTGTAGCATTGTAGGAGCCAGAAACGAGTTTATCCATGACCCTAATCCTTTTCCTTACGATAATACACCCGACTTTTATTGATCTAACCTCCAACCCAGTACGAGACTAACTACTTGTCGCGATTATGTTGGAACGAATACTCTCAATTTTGTTATATTGTCAACCTTATGGTTCCGCTTGTCTATGAGCAGGAACCGAGCTACAATCAAAACTATAGTGATAACTATTATCCACAAAATTCATCGAGTTTTCCACAACAATATCTTTGCTGTGAAAGCTGTGGGGGTCCTCATGAAAGTTTTCAATGTCAACCGATGAATCAAAACTACTTTGAGTCTAATCCTATCTATTCCGGTCTTGACCAACCCCCGCAGTATTCCATAAATCAACAAGAAGATCTTAATCAGCAAAGGATAAGTGATGTACACAATGGATGGGATAAAATAGATGATTTACAGAATGAACTTTCTCTAATGATACAATCATTTTGTGAAAAGTTTCTTCAACAAAAGCAGGCGGCTAGCATCGATCAATCACCTCTTCAAGAAATGAGTCTCCAAGAAATAGAGGATCTTAAGAAGCATTATTTAGATGAAATGTAAATGTTGGGAATTATTGATTTGATGAGACAAAATAAATAAAAGAAATCAATATCTGGAAATGTTAAGCACGAGAAGCGTTAATTAAAGTTATGTCTTGTAAGGTTTTAAACATGATTTTATACTTTTTCAAAATGTTACATTTTAGACCCTTGAGTTTGAAAAGTGGCAGAATTTACCCTTGGAGTTTGCACTTTTACGACTTTGGTCCTTCAACTTTAAAAGATATACCAAGTAAACCTTGCACTTTGAAAAGTGACATAATAGACCCCTATAGTTATAACTTTGATAAAATGACATATTCAGCCCTTCTAGTTATTAATTTCAGAAAGTTACGATATATACCCCTTGCATGGATTATAATTACAAAACATGTCCAAATTGCCATGCAAGCTTATTTTAACATTTCAAAAGATATTTATAAGTTATAATAAACTAAAATATGAAGTTTTAACGTAACGCAAGTTTAAAATAACGATTCGTTAGGCTAGGAAGCAAAACGGGTCAAATTAGGGTTTCAAAACGTAAACGCGCGGGTTTTAAGTTCAAATTCCTTCATTAATCAATAAAGTGGTTATTTTAACATTATTTAAGCATGCTAGGATATATTATAACAATATTTAATCATTATAACATTTAGTTTTAAGAAAAACGCGAAATTAGGGTTTCGGGTGTACGGTTTTGGATCAAAATGGAAAATGAGCATGAATTGAGTTATGAAACTTTAACAAGAGTATATTTAGGATCATATGAACATTATAAGGGTGTAGTAGCAGAATTAGAACATTCAAAACCTGGGTTTGAGCTTCAATGATCAAAAATGGTGGAAATGGGTCATTTCGGGTAGTATTTCCACTCGTACGCCTTGTATCTTCACTCCAAGGCTTCAATTCTTCAGGGATTCACTTCTTGAACTTATTTAATGATCCTAGGATCATATGGGAGCAAAGGATTGCTGCCTTATGGGTTTGAGAGAGGAGATGGGTGGTGCGAGTTTGAATGGAGATACAAGGGTGCTATTTATAGTCGTTTGGAGTTAGGAGGAGTAAGCAAGCCTCATGATCTGGTCTTGACACATGGGAGGGCTAGTTAGGAAGGTGTACAAGCTAGATTTGCAGGTGTGGAGGTCTATGAAGTAGGATTGATGGTGTGGCTATTGCTTCTTGCTGCCGTGGCTTATCTAGGCAAAAGAAGAGCCATGTGGCCTTCATTATTGACCAAGAGAAGGTCCAAGCTGCTAGGTAAGCTGATTAGGGACATCTAGAAGGAATCCTTGGTGGTTATTTTCACATGGTAGGGTTTTAAATGGGTTAAAAATGATATAGAAAGGGCGCGGGTCAAATTTGGACTCGACAAGGTTTTCATAAGTTTTATTGCTTATAATTCGAACACATTGATCAAGGATTGTTAAAATATGATCTTAAGGTCTATAAATAAGTTTATTAGCAAAGATTAGTAATTGGTTTGGGTTAAAACGAGTCTAAAATGAAGAAATGGGGTCGCGGTTCTTAAATGGTGTGGTTAGTGTTTTTAGTGAATTTAAGGCTTAGATTTCGAGTATACTTGCAATGTAAATGTTAATTTATGTTTATGAGGCTTATATATTGGATAATTAACAAAAAATGATAAGTGGTTTGGTTTAGAATGGGTCGAAATTGAGTAAATAAGGTCATGTGTTCACATAGAGTTTGTTTAGGGTTTCTTTGGCTTTCTTGGCTTGTAATTCGTGTGTAAATGATCAAGGGTGATAGAATACTGATCGTGAGCAATTTAATATGAATTATTAATGATATTTGATAGTTTTTTTAAGTTAAAATGGGATGAAATGGAATAATAAGCCATGGGTTGGAATTAGGGTTCGTATAAGACTTTTAGGGTTTTCTAGCATTGTAAATCTTGTATATTGTCAAAGTAATGATGGATAATAATGGATAATGGTTTGTAAACTCATTTTATGGGTTTATAATGACTCTTGGTTGCTTACTTGAGAATGAGATGGTCAGAGAATGAGTAAACGGGTCAAAGTTACATTTAGTGCACAATTAGGGTTTCTTGGATTCAATCTTTGTGTAAATGAAGTGAGATTATGAAAAAATGATAGAATAGGATTGTCATGGTTGTAAAATAAGTTATTACAATTTATTTGAGTGTTGGTTGGGGTTTAAAATGGATAAAGACTGATAAATGGGTTATGGTTTACTATTTAGCTCGAGTTAGGGTTTTTAACTTGGATTTCTTGTAATCTCATGAAATAAGGATGAAGATGGATTGTAAATAAAGTGTATGACTTGTTTGTAACTTGTACTTGATGAATTGTACAAGATTTTTAGGAAAACAGAGGTAAAACGGCTATTTTGGATGTCGTGCATTAATGACTTATACATTATATATTAAAGACTTGTACCTTTCTTTGAAGAGAATGTATATTCATATGAGATGTTCATGTTACTTGTACTTATGCTTTAGTAGCTTGTACATTCGCTTTAGATATTAACCTTTCACGGGATTAGGGTTAGAGGTATACGATAATGGTTTAAAGCCCGTTTAGATATAATGTTGCGAATAGTACATTATAGGAATATTGTACCTTGTAAAAAGAATATGATGATATTGACTTGACATGTTATGATATATGAAGATAGGATTGCCATAGATAGGTTGCGTGAGCTCTTCTACTTTAGTTATGACATACTGAGATATATAAGTAATGTAATAAAGCGAAAAATTTCCCCGTACAATTGTAATAATAGAAAAATAGGTTTTGTATGTGATGAAAATTCTTGGGTTGTTATAATTTACGTTGCCGATGGTGTACTTGTGAGAGGTGTGGATATGATCTTAGAGATGGATTTTGTTTGTTTTGCAATTCAAGAGACGGAAATTCATTCGCTTATGATCCAAATCCAAATTATTTCAATCTTTCCGACTACCCTCCACAACCCAGTACCAGACGTATTCTTGTGAGTTATGTGGGAACGATGCTCATTATGGTTATGATTGTCCACCTCAAGTTCCGTTTGTCTACATTCAGGACCTGTGTTTCAATCAAAACTATGATAATAATTTTCCACAACATTCACTAAGTTTTCCACAACATTACCTTTGTTGTGAGAACCGCGGGGGTCCTCATGCGACTTTTCAGTGTCAACCGATGAACCAAAATTTCTATAATTCTAATTCTTCCATTTTTGACCAATTTTAACCCCCGCAGTATCCCGTCATTCATCATCCTCCTTAAGAAAAGAGTGTGGAAATTTTGCAAGCCAAAGAAGATCTAATGAAATCTATACAAACCTTTTTAAAGAAGTTTAAACGTATATCTTTTAGAGAAACGCCAAAGGTTTTATTGCTAGCTTGGGATAAATTTTTTGAAATTCAGCATGCTCAACCAGAAGATATACAAGAATTGCTTCATAAACTTCTTAAAGATTTGCAAATTATAAGGGAGGAGCTGGCAGAATATATTAATTGTCCGAGTTGGAATCGTCCTGCCTTATATGACGATGATGATGATGATGATGAGTACACTATTCAATATAGGGAATATTTAGAGAATTCATCTAAAGCAATCACACCCAATTTACCAACCGAGGAGCCCGATAACTCTCTAAGTATGGGGGACGAGCATCTTGACACTATTCCGGAAACGAAATCGGACGAAGTAATAAAGTCTAGTGTTAAGGACCTTGTCCCAATCCCATGTGAGTCCGAGGGTATTTTCGACATTATGTGTGATGTGCCTTTTTGTGATAAAAATCACTTTGATGCCGAGTCTGATCTTATGGAATCTTTGCTTAATCGAGATACTTTGATTGTTTATTCTCCTAAGATTGACTCTCTTCTCGAGGAGTTCGTCGGTGAACTCGCTCCTATCAATCCAATTCTAATGGGAATTAATAAAGCTGATTTTGTTCCTAAAGAAGATAGTCGTCTTATTGAGCAATTGTTATATGATAATTCTCCCCCTCTTGACGCTTTAAAAGATCATTTTGAGATTTTCTTTAATTTTAACGATGATTCTACTTCGAGTGATGACGATTCTTTTGAGGACATCGATTATGTTGAGGCATCACCTCCCGATTCTGAGCTCGTCAGCTTAGAAGAGGTGAAGGACGATTTACTTCGTGAGAAATTATTGAATATCAATCTTCTTATTGCTAAGATCGAATCTTTGAATAACAACTCTATTTTTGATTGTGTGTTCAAGTCTCCTATCCCCGTTAAGGATAGTGACTCTTTCTTCGAGAATTCCAATACTTCTCTTTCTTATTCGGATAAATCTTTACCTGAATTCGAGACTTTTAGCGATCATACGGAAGAGACGAGTAGTAGCAGTACCACTACTCATGCTGATAACTCTCTTCCCAAGTATGATTCATTTCTTTTTTAGATTAAGCCCGATCAGGGTGAGTTGACTAGAGTTGTGGTTGAAGATATTTGTGATAATTCGACAAGAGAACTTTATGTTTATGTGCCTAATGTTTTACCCACCCTTCCAACCCTTGAGGATCGCCATTATCTTTTCCTCACATATGTTATCCGATCTTTTCTTCCTTATTTCACCTATCCAGTGGAATATCCTTTTCTTCTCTCCTCCGAGAGTGAGGATACCATTTTTGACCCTGGCATCTCCGCTTTTCATTTTTCTTCTCTTGAACCGGTGGCATCTCATCGGAGTGGAACTTTCATATGCTTCAATTTTTATCCAAACATCTTGAATGAAAGTCCGATGAAGATTTGCTCTTCCACATGTTTCGTCCCTAATATCACGATGATATAGGGAGAGTCAAGCTAGTGACTCATTAATAAACAAACGTTTTATGGGTGGCAACCCATGCTTATCCTAATATAAATGTAGTAGTAGTATGGTAGTTTAGTAGTAATGAATAAGTGTGTTGTGAGAGGGCTCGCCTCTTCCATTTTCCGTGCTTTGTGGTTTTGTGTTGTATGTCCAGGATTGCCCTAATTTTTTAAGCCTCTCATACTCGCGGTTTTTGTCCTTCATTCACTATCACATTCTCAGCTTCATTATGGGAACCCAATATCCAATCTTATCGACTAACGTTTATCTTTATGCATACTTAATAAACGGCTTTAGATTTATGTAGAGACCCTTCTTAAAAACATTGAGGACAATGTTCACTTCTAGTATGGGGGGAATCTATCGATTTGATTATACCTACGATCGTTGTTCTCACGTAACCCGTTTTTCCACCAAAAATATGTGATTTATGTGAAAATAGCAAAAATTTTAAAAAATTTGTGCATGATAAAGTGAAAAAGTGATCAATGTTGAAATAAAGTGATGAAATAAGTGTTGTGACACAAATAAAGGTGAGAACGAGAAATAAATTTTGATCCAACCGAGTAGTTTCCCAGTTAAACACTTTCCCACATTTTCGAGCCTTTTCTTCCTCGAGCCTTATGTATTCTTCCATAGTAATGTTTGGATCGTCCATCCTGAAATAAACTTACTAGAAAAAAATTGTTAAATTACCAATAACGTCGTATTCTGGGAACTGATAACGCCGTATCACACAAACAAGAATAAACAAACAAGTAGGAATATAAACTACTCTAAACACATTAATCCTAAGGGTTAGATCTAATCTAATAACCAAAACATAAAATAAAAATCAAGATTAAATTTCCCTCCTCAGACCAATGCGCCAAAAACATGATGTGCCCGTGGAGTGTGTAATTTTTTATGATTCAAGTTTTAAATTTTATATTTTGTCTACTTAACCAAAAACAACACTTTAACAGGAAGTGTACCCGGTCGTTGGTAGATTTCGTGGTAAGTAGGGGTGTCGAACACTTTAAGAAGCAGGTTAAATCTCCTCAATTCATTTATATATTGGTATCTAATCAAGATAATTCCATAAACTAAAGTCAAACCTATGATAATCCTATATTAGTTCTAATCCTAATTCTAACAGGTAAAAGGGGGGTTTCATCTTGAGAGACTGGGACGGGTTTGGTGGTGACTATAATCAATTCAAGACACTTTAACCCCACACAAGCAAATTAACAGAGGATAAAAGAGCGGTCAAGCCTTATAATAGAAAACTATATTAGCCATCATTAATCCGATTAGAAGCTGATTTGTTTATTCAGTGCAATGATTACTTATCTCGAAGTGGCATATCATTATTAGACTTAGGCGGGGCTTCATCCTAAGACCTAAACACATTAATTCTGTCACAATTAAAGCATCCGCATAAAGCATCCTTATTTGCTGATTATAATCTATCTTAGGGATTAAATCAATGGTGATCTTGTTAAACCCTAGCTTATAGAGACTTTACCCACTTACTGCTTAATGGCAATTTATACTCTAGTAGTCCACTTGTCCAACTATCCAATAGAATCATAACGTTATTTGTTAAATTATCTAGGTTCACCTGCTAGTCAACTTGTTCAATAAACCAAAGGCAATATCCGTTAACTAGTTAAGCCAGAAGCGTATCCTTAGCACGAATTTAGAAGGACAATATTTGTGATCTTATGATTCTAGATGTATAAATCACTATATGGAGAGCTATCCCGGCATCTAGATTACTTGGTCCGTATCACTAGATCCAGTTGAATGATAGGTCGCATACAAAAGCACGTAAACAAGTATAAATTGATAAACATAAATAAGCATACAATGATAAATTAAGCAATCGAGATATAAACAATACCAAACATTCAGATCTTCATAATAATGGCTAATACCCGAAGGTATTAGCCTTCAAACATCATAATTAATACAAGAGTAATGGCTTAGCCAAGGTAAACTAACCGAGTTCACGAATGATACCAAAAACTGAACGATTACAAAAGTATAAGAAATTACACGTTGTCTCCTATGGATTAGAATGCGTTGCAAGACCTCTTCTGCTCTTTTTTTCCTCTGAAAATCAACTTTTGTAGTTTAGGTATCGAGAATATGATTTAGCACCCTTAAAACTCATTTTTGAGTTTTCTATTTATAAGGTCCGAAGTCGGTGTCGATACGGCGTATCCAATGTAATGGATATGGCGTATTAGGGTTTTCTTGGAGTAGGGACCACATTTGATATCTTTCAGAATATTCACATACTATATCTACAATACGGCGTATTGGTCTTCTTTGGATATGGCGTATTTATCTTGTTTCCTTTGTGGTCTTTGGTGAGTGCAGGCACGAATAAGCCATATCTTCCTTGATGGATACGGCGTATTGGTTGTCAGAACAATAATCTTCAGAATATCTTCGTTTAATATGCGCCCCTTTTGCTAATATTCACCAAGTACTCCATAATTACTGTAATTCTCAATACAAACGATTAAGTAACAATTCTTTGCAATAATTATACAAAATGGGTTAATTACATGGGATAAATGATGCTATAAATAGATGTTATTTGATGTCATCACATGCCTTCAGTGGGTTCACCAATGATGTTTACAAGTTTAATATGTTGATCTCTTGACCATCTATCCCGAGGAACAGGATGTGAACTTGTTGATGCATGATGTATGATTTGGGACTGATTTACTCTTGGGACTGAGGATCTAGTAATAGAAACTGAGATTTCAGTGTTGTTTCTAGAATATTATTCAGTGGGTTGAATGCTGATTACTTTATTCTGTAGTTCTTGTTCTTGAGTTCCTTCGGTGTTAATTAGGTCAGGAGGACCTTCAACATACTTAGTGTGAGGTGTATTTTGTTCATTTAGAGTAATCACTCCAGGGATATGATTGTCTTGTGTGAGTTCAGTAAGTGAACGACCATGAGGAATGATGTAGTATGAAATATTATAATTTGATTGATATTGTCTAGATGGGACATCTTCTTAAAGAAATTCATCTGGAGGATATGTAGATGAATCGTCAATTTCAATTTCATCTACTGAGGTATTTGTGAACCTGATGGCTTCCATACTATCATCAAAAGGTAACATGATAAGTCTCCTCTATTTGTTGTCTTCTTGTGTTAAAGACTCTGAATGATTGAGAGACAAATGAGTATCCTAGGAAGTATCCATCATCAACTTTTGCATCAAATTTACCTAGTTGATCCTTGTGATTATGAATAAACACAGGACATCCAAACACATGAAAGTAGATAGTGATTTGTATATTAGTTGTTTCAGGATCGAAGAACGTAAAAAGGACTAAAAAAGCAAAAGATAATCGTTAAATACTCTAACGATCGTCAAGTGAAGAATCTAGAAGAAAAATAAAAGAAGTATTCAATGAAATTGTGCCAAGTGCGGTGCACTTTTCTTGAAGTACGACGTACTTCAGATCGAGGAGTAGGATGAAGGCACTTTTTAAGAAGTGCGGCGTATTTAGACCTGTAGTTACACAAAGACCATTTAAACATGCATTGAAGTGAAGGCTTTTCACTATCCTTTAGAAATAATTATCCACGACCTGGAGAAGTTGTTTGGCCTATACATCGGAGCCTAACTTCATGGTTTCAACACACATTACACAACAATTGTCACAACAAAAAGAATCAAAGTTAGAAGAAGTTTTTAGGGATTTTGGTTGAACTAGCTCTAAGTTCATCCAACCCCAGGTTATAATTCATCAAGAATAGCAGAAGTGAAATTATATTTTGAGCTATAGGTTGCTATGACAGAGTTGTTTGTGGTTTTCGGATATTACTTTGTTATAATACAATTTTCGTGGGAAAACTTTTGTGAAATCATCAACATTCGCTTGTGAAGTTGGTATAGATCTTGTTTCCCTTCTTTAATAAGATGTTTACTGAGTTTATAATGTTTGTTATGTGTTTCAATGCAATCATCATGGAGTAGTTATTTTTGTTTATTTGGGTAAAATGAGAGTCGTGATGTGAACATGTTAAATACTAATGTTTATGGTAATAATAATATTAAAATTGATATTAGAATACTTGGATCTTTGTTATTCATTTGATCTCTCATGTAAAATGGATATAGGTCGAAAGACTCCATCTTTATGTTTGATTTCGCGTTATTTGTCTATGACAATTCGATACTTGTCTTGTAAGAATTGACTATTGAAACGTTTATCAAACCAAGTATAAAAATGTTTAATTCTCAATATTATGTCTAACGAACTTGATTAAGAAAGTTTATCATTATCATTTCTGTACATGAATCAATATTAAAGCATTTTATACATTAAGGATTAAAGGCCGAAAGGATTCTTTTTTATGTAAAATAGATAATCTTAAATGACTACCCGTCTGTTTATGTGTTTATGCCTTAATTCATGTGTTCATTGTTATTTGTATGTTTATCCTCTTGCTCTCATCCCTAGATAAACATCGTTTTTAATCACTTAAAATACAAAGTAAATCGTGTCCTTTGTCTTTAGATTCGTGACAAGTCTAAAGATATTCTCTTTGCAAAACTAATTAACTTTTTGAGAACACCAATACCGTGGAATGACATGGTCTTACCCTAAATCTATACTATATACGGGGGGTTATACTTTACCCGTGTGTTGGTTTGAAATTGATAGGTCTCGTTTATCTTGAATCAAACATATCGATCATGAAAGCATAGAGAGAATAGTAGAGGATGGCAAGTATTCAAATTTCAAATGATATTAAAATGGAGGGAAAATGGAAGAGTTAGTTACAAGCCATCACCCTCTAATGAAGGTTAGAGGGGTATTTATGGGTGAGGGAAGGAGGCTTCCCTTCCTTTATTTTCCTAACTTATCACTTCTAGTCCCTAGACTTTGGTAATTATGTTATTTCATTCTTTTAGCATAATACACCTTATTACAAACTACTTTGACATTAACAAAAGAAAGACTAATGACTAAATAGCACAAAATCACATAATTAACACTTTTAATGATCCTAACAATCTCCCCTACGGGTCGATTATTCAGGGCGTTCTCTTCGTGGTCCAAGTGGTCTTCCATTCACGAACATCTCCCACCTTCTCATCTGTCTACGATGCTTCAATCTTTTTTCAATCTCTTCTTTAAACAACTTCAAGTACTCTGCTTCATCTTTAGTGAGATCTTTTTGTACATACCCATACTTGATATCATTATTATAACTCTTCAAACCTTCTAACACTCTATTTAACGTTGCATCACAAAACTTATGGATCTCTAAATGTCTCATCACCCGTTTCTCTTTCTTGCTATTCTTGTAAATAATTCCATGCACAGGCTCATAGATGATAGAGAACATTTCATGATCTTTAATTCCTGGGAAAGTCATTGTTGGTGCAGTGAGATTAACCTTCTATTGATAGCTTTCAATTCCAAGTTGGAAGTCATGCACCCTTTCCCATATCACTGTACTTCTAATGAATACAGATTGAGTTGATTTAGAGAGAGAAAGAAGAGAGAGAGATGAGAGAAAAAGAGAAAAGATATTTATTATAAATTGAGAAGAGATATTTTCTAAGAAGAAAAATATCTATATATACCCCTACACATTTAATGTGACGCGCGGGATATTTAACTAGGACCCGGGCTCGGGTTTTGCTTGGGATTAAACCCGAAACATATACAAGATTAGATTAACTATCGAGCCCGATTCCTAATACTTTCCTATTACAACGTTAACTAATTAAATGACCGAGACTAACATACATAATGAATGAACTTCATGTTCGACTCAATATTTTGAGGCTAACAATCTCCCCCGAAGTGAGTTCATTGATGACACTCCTTCATGAGATCAATGAGATTGTTTTTGTCGTTAAGCTCATGTGGTCTTGGTCTTTCTCTTTGTTCTTTGTTGTAGGTTTGTTCCTTCATGCTTTGCGATCTAGACTTTGAGCCTTTGTCATTGTCTTTATCGTCTATGCCATCTTGCGATCTTGTGTCTTTGACCAACATGCTCATACTTTTGCATTATCTTGAAAGCTTTATTTCATAGTTTGTGGAAGTCTTTGTCTTAAATCTTGACTTTTCTTGATAGATGTCTTTGTAAGAATAGCATGAACATGTGGTAATGAATCTACATTTGGTATGAATTGAGATACAGTCACCACCCGTTTTAAACCTGCAGGTTTACGTTAGTGAAAAAACAATAAAATTGATTTGAAAATCAATACGACGAGTTACTTGTAAAAGCGTTTTTGTAACAACATCGGGAGTTTTGAGCTTTTATCAAAATTCATCAACTGTCAATTCATTTACTGGACCAAATCGATATCCAGTTGTCACAAGTTTGATTCATATAGAATCTCGCAAGTCACCTACCAAGAGCTTGTTTGATGCTGACTCAAGCAGGATTTCCTCTTCATTGTGAATACATGAATAACACTCGGATGTTCTGGCAAATATCACAATGATATTGCGTATGACTCTTGATTACAGCTTGTGAACCTGATGAGTTCAACAAGTGTTATGAAAATGGAATGTGTTAACAATTTTTATTGATCTCTTGGGCTCTAGAACTCGATTATGCATTTTGGTTTTAGTATCGGATGCTGAGCAAATTGCCACCTATTCAAGTATCAACTAATCTCGGAGTGAAGATGTCAATAGATAACTAGTGTATCTCCGTGGACAAATGAGACAAGTTTCTGTTGAGAAGAAACCGAATGGCTTGGAAGGGGTTGTGCATTGTTATCACTGGGTCATGAATGTCTTTTCAAATGTCAGCAATCAACTTGTGAATTCAACATCATATGTATTGACCCGGTTTCTGCCTTTAAAGTGTATGGGGGTTCTTTGTTTACACCCTTTATCAATACTTTCTTTCATTCTACAACACCTTCAATTCTTACAGTAGACTTCATTACTAACCACCTTGTTGTGATTGTTATCCAGTGTTTAGCTCAATCTTAGTCGGCATTATACCCATATAACAATCATCCTCCAAATCATACCTAAGGACTGCTTATTGTCTAACTTTGGATATCCTTGGGTAGATCCTCCGGTTTCTAGTTGGATTCATAGGAAATGATTCCTAACCAAACCACCTATGCTTTAGAATCGTCGTGAAAATCAAGATTTTGTTGGTATAAGACGAACCATAAAACCTTTTCTTCGTAGCCCATTTAATTCTAATAGATCATATTTACAATTACATTTTCGTCCCCGTTATTTTAAAATAATAAACACTTTAGTTTTTGAAATACCTGTGAATAAAATATGTCTTGAAAATCTGTGGAGAAAACTTATGGACAAGCAAGAATGGTTTGGAACATTTTGATAAATTTAGAATACATAAGATGGTCCATTGATGATGTATCCAAGACATTACGACTTTGTTTTTTCGAAAAACTCCGCTCCCAAATAATAGGACCAATGAAAATTGTTGTCTTTTGAAAACATTGTGAGGGTTGGAGTGTTGAACACACAATTTTGAAAGATTATTAATTGTCATCGAGAAATTCTTGAAAAATGAAAAATTGTGTTCAACTTTTTTGAAAAACCAGATGTTAGAGGACTTCTCTTCTAACGGTAAGGGTAAGCGCACTGAAACGTACACTTTCCTTTTTCTTGAGCTAAAAACATTGAATGTCTTGTAAGAACAGCTCAAGACCGAGAAACGTTAATTTTCTCGTTCCTTTATTTGAAGTCCGGGTTATGTACTGACATTTGCACATAAGCCATTTAGAAAATTAGAAATGACATGTTTTGAAACTATTTGCAACTCTCGCTCGAACTTCATTTACACACCCGTGTCAATGTTAATCAACATTTCTAAGCACGTAAATGTTATCGATTCCAAGAGACATGTCGAGAAGAATCTTTTTGAAAATTTTCTGTTTTTTTTGATTTTGTATTTTCTATATATATACCTGTTGTCCTCAGCATTGCTATGTAAAGGTGGAATAGTAATCCCAACTCTTGTCGTGATGTAGCTGTCTTGACTGCTAGAGGAACAACTTTTGGAACCAGCTTTGAACTTGACTGTTCATTGCTGTGGTCTTGAATTCCGAGTTCTGAACGGTTATGATCAGAAGTCATTTGATAAAGAACGAGGCCTGAACTGATGTGAACAGACATCATTTTATCATTGAGGAACGGGGCCTGAAGTGTTATTTTCAGCAGACGCCATTTGACATTGACGACCGAGGCGTGAACTGTTGTGTTCAAACGCCATTTAACAATTGGTATCAAGAGCTAACCGGGAGTGTATTGTATTCGTACGTGTTGTGTTTAGTGTTTTTCGTTGTGGTATTGAGCTTATTGTATACGGCATACTTGAAAAAAAAATTATGTCCACGTTTTCCTAACAAAAAAAAAAAAAAAAAATTCTTTCCCTCTCAAACGTTATCCATAAAGTTTTTTTTTTCAAATAAAGGTGTTGTTGGATTTAAGGAAACACAACATTTTTGTGTTGTGTCTCCAAAATTCTAACATTTTTTTTGTTGTTTTGAAAAGTGTCCATATTTTTTTTGGTCGGCTTATAAGAGTTTTTTTTGAAGTTGGTTTACATGTTCCACTTGACAACCGATCGAGTTCAAAGTTCATCAACCGAACGAGTATAAACCTTAATGAACCGAACTAGCTTCTCACCTTAAGGAGTCGAACGAGTAATTTGCTTTGATAACCGAACGAGTTCTCGACAAGAGTGAGCCGAACGAGTGTAAGCTTGAAAGAGCCGAACGAGTGTAAGCTTGAAAGAGCCGAACGAGTGTAATTTTGAAAGAGCCGAACGAGTGTAATCTTGAAAGAGCCGAACGAGTGCATTCTCTTGGAGCCGAACGAGTAAAGTCACTTGACAACCGATCGAGTTCAAAGTTCATCAACCGAACGAGTATAAACCTTAATGAACCGAACTAGCTTCTCACCTTAAGGAATCGAACGAGTAATTTGCTTTGATAACCGAACGAGTTCTCGACAAGAGTGAACCGAACGAGTTTTTATACTTGAGAACCGAACAAGAACCGAACTAGTAAAGCTAGTAGGAACCGAACGAGAACAAAAACTTAAACGTTTTAACAAATTTTCGGTTTTTCGGTTTCGAGTGACGTTAAACGACGGGACTTACGACTTATATCATCGTGTTCGTGGCATCATTTCGATCAACGTGGTGTATTTAGTTTTTACCGACGATAACCGTACGCGTTTGAAAGAGCATATATACACACGTTTCATTTTTGGTAAATTTTGAAATACGAACAAGAAAGAAAAAATGGTGGGAAAATTTTTAATTATTAAACCAAAATTGGAAATGTACACATGCAGTCCCTGAACTTAAGGTGGTTTTCAAAGTTCGTCCTTTGTTTGTTTTAAAACCCTTTTTGTTAACTTAGGCTTACACCGTTAGTCCTTAATTGTTCTAATTCAGCCCGTTAGTCTCCAAAGTGAAACGTAATTGCACCGTTACTCATCTCAAGTTCAAAATTTGTGCACCGTTTGCCGTTTTAAGCTCATTAATCGTTTCAAAAGCTTACGTTCTTCAACGACAACAACGATT
>BQNB010092279.1:0-21237 GCA_026074375.1 Tanacetum coccineum | reverse complement strand
AGATGGGCCGAGTATAATCATTAAACTTGGGCCTTTGTTTGCATTTTTAATCTTGGACCGAGCATGATAAGTAAATTGAACGTTGAGCTTGAATGAGTATGGGTTGGTCCGACCCATATAAATGGTGTTGGGTCGGCCCAATAAAAGATGAACGCACCGTTTGACTCGAATTTCCATGCTCTTTCCAATCCCATGCTTGGTTTTGTCTGTTTTTGGCCTTGTTTTTGTCCTTTAGTGAATATCCGTTACCTGCACATCATAAATCACAAAACACGCAAATACAATGCATTTTTAATATATTTTGGTCATTTTAGGCTCGTTTTTATAAGTAAAAGGTATTTGTAATTAAGCACATACCACTCATTTCCTATATGAAGAATAGATCCATCGTTCAATGACTCATAGCTCTTGAACCAGCATCTATCTTTACACACATGCACAGTTGCTCTTAAGTCAACCCATCATGCAACATCATCATCCTACACAAAATAAGCCTCAGATACATATGTAACATAATAAACCTGGAGAGATTTATTAAACATATTCTGACCTTTCATTGAGTTGGTAGAGCCATCCACTAAACCATTTGTGCCTGAACCATTGGCCTTGTTGCTAACTTTTCCACCTTTACAATCCTTTTTCAAGTGTCCCGGTTTCCCACACTTCCAACAAGTCACTTTAGACTTCTTGTTAAGATCAACTTTGGTGTCATGATGTTTACGTTTTCCCTTGTTGTCATTGTACCTGAAGGAGTTGTTATGCTCTATCATATTGACAACTGAAGGACCAGCAACATTATTGCCCTTTGGCTTGTCATTATCCTACACCCTGAGGGACTCCTCAATGCGTAGATGACTGCACAACTCAACAAGAGTTAACTCTTCCTTATTATGTTTTAAGATATTTTTGAAATCTTTCCAAGAAGGAGTGATAACATCAAATATTTAATACTTTTTAGTATCAAATTCCCTATGAAAATGCTTATAATTATGTTATAAATGTCTGAAAACACTACTTGATTTCTTATATTTAGTTTTCAGGAGAAATGCGATCATTTGAGCAAAAGACACGGGAGTTGGACGTGGAAATCATTGAAGTAAAGAGTTCAAGGCTAGTTACGGCGTAACAACCCCGAAGGGATTACGCCGTAACAAAGATTAATGAAGAAATGAGTCAGCACTACCTTTACGGCGTAAAAGCTTCGTCATCATTACGTCATAACACATCTCATAGAAGAAGGATGACTCATCCATGCCAGCATTACGGCGTAACATGCACTATATGGTTACGCCGTAACAAGAATTAAGCCTGCAAAAGAGAAGTCCAACTCAACATGGTTACGACGTAACACCTTCATAATGGTTATGTCGTAACATAGTCGATACCTATAAAAAGAGGGCTTGGATGGCTCATTCAGCATCATTCACTTCACCACTTCACAACATAGTACCAAGAGGCGAACAAGGCCTCTAGAAGATGAAGCATTCCACCAAGCAGTCCAAGGGAGGATCACTTTACTTATTTTTAGCATTAATCATTCATAAACACCATTTGTAAGAATTATGATTTATCAATCCAAGATCTATTCATTTATTTCTTATCTTATTGTTGCTATGAGTGGCTAAGCACTTAAAGTGCTATCCTAGTTATGAATTTATAATTGCTTTGTTAAATATTTCTAATCTAAGTTATTGCTTTATTAGATACCTTATTAGTCTGTCATTGATCCTTGGGTTTTGGTAGTGTTGAGGGTGATTTAGATCCTGTTAGTTCTATTATTAGGCTTACCCGTTGAACATAGAATTAGAAGGGTACTAGGGTAGGTTGGAATCTATCCTTAGTGTAGGAATTTACCTAATTACCGCCTTTATCATATTAAACACTTAAAAAGCATAAGAAATCTTTCAGAAAGGGTTTATAATCTATCTAGGTTATAGATAGATCTTTAGGATAGTTGGGGATTAATCACTGCAAGCTTGGATTCCCTACCTTTATGACTTGTAGGGGATTCAGGATCACAAAGTAAGTATAAAATTGACCTCAAATGCCAATTCGGGTCTATTGGTATTAGAACCACTAATAAAATGATACTTAGACATTGCACATGAAATAAACAACATAGCATTGGTAATGAAATAACTAGGTTAGCATGCCTTTCTCCTTACTGCTTTCATATCAATTTACTTCTCGCATTTACTTTTCTTTAATTTTTAAAAATCAACTTAAAACCATTTTTTCTAAATGTGACAAAATCAAATGAAAACTAGTAACCTTAGCTCATGGGACGACCTCAGATTTACCAACTACTGCACTACATACGACCGGGTTCTCTACCCGTTAGTGCGCGTAACGGTAGACGAGTTTTATAAATTTAAAACTTGGCAATTAGTTATTCAAAACAATTTTACACATCAAGTTTTTGGCGCCGCTGCTGGGGAGATAAAATTAGTTATAGTTTGATTTCTTGTATTTTATTACTAAGCATTTCAGGAATCATAATGGCTGAAGGAGAGATCGATAACCTCACCATGGAACAATACCTAGCATTGACTCGAGGGAATCAAGCACCAGGCGTGGTTAAACCCGAAATAGGAGGCAATGTGAATTTTGAAATCAAGAGTCAATTCATGCGAGAATTAAAGGAGGACACCTTTTCTGGAAACAAGAATAACGATGCTCATGAGCATGTAGAGCGAGTTTTAGACATCATCGGCTTATTCAACATCCCAAGAGTATCACACGATGCTTTCATGCTACGCGTTTTTCCCATTACACTCACTGGAGCCACTAAAATATGGGTGGACATACTTTCTCCAGGAATCGTTGATTCTCGAGATCTCCTTAAAAAACCTTTATCTAAAGGTACTGCTCGCCATCCAAAACCGCTAAGAAGCTTGACGAAATCCACAACTTCAAGCAGGAAGGTGACGAAACATTATACCAATCTTGGGAACGGTATAATGACCTGCTTTATAAATGCCCAACCCATGACATCAATAGCCATCAGGAGGTGAACATCTTCTACAATGGTTTCAGCACTATGAACCATCAATTGCTTGATTCTCAAGGGCCAATTTCTGGCATGACACTTGCTCAAGCATTAATGGTAATCCAGACTATGGTTGACCACTCTCAAAAGTGGCATGATGGTTCATCTAGCAGGAATATAGATAGCAGTAGTAATTCTAAAGGGATTACTGCTATTGTAAACAAACTAGATAGTCTGGGTCGAGACATGAAGAAGCTTAAGGAGAACGTGCACGCTATTCAAGTAGGATGTCAAACCTACGAAGGATCTCTTCTTGACAAAGAATGTCCTCTCAACGAGGAAGTAAAAAGTATAGAGGAAGTTATATATGGAGAGTTCGGTAGACCCTTCTGTTGGTAATCCAAAATTACTTCACTTCATATTGAATAAAAGAATTAAGCTAGGAGATGATGAAAGAAATTGTAGAAAGAGAAACATGATAGAGAAAGTAGAGAGAAAATAGATGGTTGATTTCTAATGTGTGAAAAATAAATGAGACCAACAACCTCTCCATCCTTAGAGAGGTGTATTTATACTTAAACCAAGAGGCTTTCATGCCTTTGGTATTTCTACGGGCCAGGATCGAGATTACTTGGGCTTACGCCCGATACGCGTAATCGATTAGCTTACATAAACAAGCCCGTTTACCCATGCTAGCCTATTACAACGTCACATAATTAAATGACCGAGACTTAATATTCTTAATGAATGAAATTCCTTGTTCGACTCAATATTTGAGGCTAACAATCTCCCCTGAAGTGAGTTCATTGTGACACTCCTTCATGAGATCAATGAGATTGCTTTTGTTGTTAAGCTCTTGTGATCTTTATCTCTGTCTACATTGTAGGCTTGTTCCTTCACGCTATGTGATATTTGATCTTGAGCCTTTGTCATTGTCTTTTGACTTTGTCTTTATGTCCGAGATCTTTAAATCTTTATCCTTTAGTCTTGATTGTCTTTGCCGCCTTGCAATCTTGTGTCTTGACCAACATGCTCATACTTTGCATCATCTAGAAAGCTTGCTAATAATCTCCCTTGATAGACTTGATATCTTGAAGGAAGATCTTGTATATCAGAGTTTGCGGAAGTCTTTGTCTTTAATCCTTAAGCTTTCTTGATTCTTGAATCTTGATGCCAATAGTATGTCTTTGTAGTTTGAGCATGAGCATGTGGTAATGAATCCGACTTTAGCTGGAATGAGGTGACTCCATCTCCATCTTTATATGAATCCTAAAATAAAACAGTCAACAATAAAGCTTGTGGATGAATATGGCATTGTTATTCGCCCGGATTTGGTTGGATTAACCTCTGGTTTCGTGAGGACCAACCTGTGATCAGGTAGATTCAATTTAGAAGAATATCCTTGACAGGATTTCCATCTTTAAGCATAAGATCATCTAACACATATGTATTAGATTCACCATGCTAGCTTGTTCTCAATATTGGAACGTCTCAAAGCAGACAACATGATATGAGTGAATCGGTCAGTTACTATCTTACCGATTGAGTCATCAATTCATTTACTGGAACAAGTTTGATTCACATGGAATCGTACCATCGTTTCTTTCCAGTTGACACAAGTTTGATTCATATAGAATTGCACAAGTCACCTACCAAGAGCTTGTTAGATGTTGGCTCAAGCAGGATTTTCATATTCACAGTGAATACTTAAGTATCACTCGGATGTTCTGGCAATACCACAAGGATAATGCATAGGACTCTTATTAACAGCTTGTAAACTTATTGATGTTCAACAAGTGTTTGTAATGGAATGTGTCCTAATGATATTTATTTATTGATCTCTTGGCTCTAGACTCGATTTGTGCATTTTGGTTTTAGTACTCGGAGGCTGGAGCAGACTGCAACCTATTCAATATCAACTAACTCAGAGTGAGAAAGTCAATAAAAGTCGTGTGTATCTCCGTGACAAATGAGACAAGTTTGTGAGAAAGTCAATAAAAACCGATAGATTATTTATTGACCCAGTTTCTGCCTAAGGTGTAGGGAGGGCTTCTTTCTTTAGACCCTTTATCCTTACATTTATTTTTCATTCTTCAATGCTTACCAAGATGTCATTACTAACACCTTGTTGTGATTGTTCGGAGGGCTGCTTTGTTTCAACATTATCCAAACATTCTCTTTTTAATTCTTCACCACCAGCTCAATGCTAAACTAAGATGTCATTAATATACACCTTGTTTGGTGTTGTGAGACGGTTCCAGTTGTTAGCTCAATTTTTGTCGACTTTGTATTTCCACATCTAGTAGCATTCATCTATCAACTAATTCAGTATAGGAGTGCCTATGTCTAAACTATGAAGTGGGCCCTTCCGGGTAGTTTATCTTCTCGGGTTCTGGTTTGGATCATAGGGAATAAATAGCCTTAAATTAACCACTTATGACTTTGAGATCATAGTGAAATTATGCATGTGTTAGGTTTTGAGATCATAACCCATAATATCCTTTCGTAAAGTGTTTCAAGCAAAATTGTCATGTCGATGTAGATCAATTAATTATTTTTAAGATCTCATTTTAATTACAGTTCTCCCCTTATTTTAAATACTAATTAACTTAGTATTTGAAATACTTTGTGATTAAAATTTGTCATGAAAATTCTGTGGGAAAACTTTTATTCATAGCATGAATTATATGGAACATGAACTTGCTACCCTTCAATTTTACATATGTTTGACACCAAAAAACATGATACGAAGTTGTAAAATAAATATAAAATTAAGGGTTAGCATTGGTGAGCACACAATTTTGAAAGATTATGAATTGTCATTAAAGAATTCTTGAAAAATTGTGCTCAACCACTTAATCATCTTATAACATACAATCTATTGAGTAGTCATCATTATTACTGAGTTGTTATTAAGAGATTTTTGATAATGTTTTGAATACATAAGAATTGTCATGTTATGATGTATCCAAAATCATTAAAACTTTGTTTTTTGAAAAACTCCCCCTCAAACATTGACTCATTTTTTAAAATGACACCAATTGTAGAAGAATTGTCTTGTAAATCTTTATGAGGGATGGAGTGTTGAACACACAATTTTGAAAGATTATGAATTGTCATTGAGAAATTCTTGAAAAATTATGTTCAACATTTTGAAAAACATCATGTTAGAAGACTTCTCTTCTAACGCTAAGGATAAGCGCACTTATGCGTACACTCTCCTTTGTCGTTCGGGTCCGAGTTGCAATCTGAGAGCGATTACAAGTCATTGAGAAAAATAGAAATGACATGTTTTGAAAGTATTTGAAAACTCCTATTCGAACTTCATTTACACGCCCGTGTCGATATTAATCAACATTTCTAGGTACGTAAATGTTATCGATTACAAGAGACACGTCGAGAAGAATATCTTTGTAAAACATTTTTTGATTTTGTATTTTTCTTTTTTGAAATTTTATATTTTTATAATTTTCTTTTCTCAAAAATATTTACATGTTGACCTCAGCATTGTTATGTGATGCTGGAATAGTAATTCCAACTCTTGTTGTGATGTAGCTGTCTTGTCTACTGGAGGAACAACTTTTGGAACCAGCTTTGACTGGACGGTTCATTGATGTGGTCGTGAATTCCGAGTTCTGAACTGTTATGATCAGAAGTCATTGCTTGTTCATCATATCAAAATTCCTTAAAGCCCTGGTTTCTAAGATATCATTCTTTTCAGTAACCAAACTCTGAGTCCTTCCTTTTTGGGATTGAAAGATGTACCTGCACTTAAGTTAAGAGTATCTGCACTGACATCAAGAGTTTGTTCACATTCATATTGGTTAGTGATATCTTCATTTGAACCATTTGTGGGTTCACTGTCAATCTTGGTTGTGCTAGATTTGAATATCTTTCCAGTAGGAACCCACCTAAGACCAACTGTCTTGAAGATTTTACCTGTCGGTTTCCACCTAAGACAAGATCTAGGAGTCATTGTTTTCTCATGCACAACGGGAGTCTTTTTGATTGAACACCTATGTCCTTTTGGGATCTGTCTTTCTGGTTTCTTTGCAATACTTATTTGCTCTACGGGTTTGTTTCTGTTCGTTGTCTTATTGGATGGAACCTTAGCACGTGAGTTGACTTCATTCAGGAATTTCGTTACACAAGAATCATGATTTGATATCTTTGCACAATAAATTTTTTGCTTCTGCACGTATGTCTGGTCTACTAGAAGTCCAGATACTTGTAGTGACCAAATTTTACTGACGGTAGTAGTGTTTTGGTCTACGGGTTCAACACTCATCGTCTGCATCTAATTTAGGTTTTGTACGTCATTGGTGTTACACAATGCTTTGTGCCTTTTTCACATTAGCAGGTTTTTTAAGTATTCTTCTAAAAGTGTATTTGGATTGATAGATAAAGATACCTCTGTGAGTTTGGTGGTTTTGATTGTGCTAAAAAGAATTTTATTTCCCCCATTAAGGACATCTCAAATCTACTATGCATTAATTTTTCAATTGTTTAGCATATTTTAGGGTTTGTGACCCATTAATGATGTCATAAAACTTAAATTTGCACAAGTAGAATGTCCCTCCATATATATTTTAGTGAATAGGGTAGATGTCAATTGGTACCTTTGTTAAATCCTTTGGATATCAGGACAATTTAGAGTTTCAATCTTACCAGGCTATCTAGAGCTTGCTTGCTTTATTCATTTAGAGCTTTCCCTTAAGAGGTAACCTTTCTGGATTGATCAGGGATCAAAGTAAACCATCCGGTTGTTGCAACATAAACCTCCTCCTTCAATGGACATTAGAGAATCCGTTTTCACGTCCATCTGATAAATTGGAAAAGACTTGTGTGCAGCATATGCGACAAAAATAAGAACAGCTTCCAAGCGAGCAACTGGAGCGAATGATTCTTCGAAATCAATACCCTCTTCCCGAGCATAACATTTAGCTACAAGTCGTGCTTTATTGCGAATTATAGTTTGGTCTTTGTCCTTTTTGTTTTTCCATAACCATTTTAGCTTGATTATGTTCTTGCCAAATGGTTTATCAATGAGTTCCCAAACTTAGAGTTTGTCAAACTGATGAAGCTTCTTCCTGTTTTACATTGACTTCTATCATGCAAGAATCAGCCATTGCTTCCTTAATGTTTTTTTTGGTTCAGCAGTACTCACAGTGAGTGCAGAAAAACATACACATTTCAGGATCGGTTGCAAGTTGTCGTCTTGTTTGCACTGGCTTGGATGGATTTCCATAAACTTGAGTTAACGGGTGATCTTTTGTCCATCGATATTCAAAATCTTGTGGTTGATTAAAGGTATGCATATTTTAATTATCAACGTTGCGTGAGGAAGACTGGGCACGTTCTTGTACCGGTGTACAGAATGGGTTAACAAATTCATATGGTTCAAAATGTGCATCTTCTGCTTGATTATCATTGTTTCCCTCGGCATGAATATTTATAGGAGTTGATGGTTCTGATGTAGGGTGAATATTCGTTGTAGGTAGTGTGTCTTGTTTAGTAGAATTTTCAGTGGGAGAAAAAGACTTGTTGACACGTGAAGTACCCGCATTGAAAAATTCATCATACAAAGGACCAAAAAGAAGATCTAACTCTTGTTGTGATGGAACTGTTGTATCTGCTGATGGAGAAACATTTTGTAGTTGTGGGACTGGGTCAGATTTGTCATAATCTGACGCCTTTTGTCGTTGGGGAACGAGGCCTGAAGTGTCATTAGTAACAGACGTCTCAGATATCTCTTTGATCTCATCAAAACTGAGATGTATGGATTCAACTATTAATCTTGTTCTCTTGTTGTAAACACGATATCCCTTAGACTGAGTGGAGTATCCTACCAGAATGCATGGATCCCCTTTTTTGTTATTCTCTATCCAAATTTTCACCATCTCTGGTTAGGTAACAAGTGCAACCAAAGATGTGAAGGTGTTTAATTGAAGGTTTCCTGTCATTGATGATGTGATATGCCGTTTTCTCATGTTTTGAGATGATGATTGATATGTTTTAAGTATAACATGCGGTTGGAATTGCTTAAGCCTAAAAGAACAAAGGAAGTTTAGAAGCTGAGAGCATCGTTCGAGTAGCCTCAACCAGAGTACAGTTTTCATCTTTGTCGACAACGTACGTTTGTTAGGTGTTTAGAGGAGTAGAAGTTTGTTGTTTTATTCCTTGTTCTTTATACGAATGCATTAAGTTGTCTGTGTTTAGAACTCATGCCTTCTGTCAGTCGAAATAGTAATTACTGGGCTTGATATTTATTTTGATTCATCTTGAGAAAATTCTTTTAAAAATTTATGGTTGTTTCATCCTTGGAACGTACGATGTTTGTATAAAGTATATCGTGGAGTAGTCATCTACAATTTACCAGGATATATTTCTTCCATTTTTATGCTGCACCCGCATTGGGACCACATAAAGTCATATGAAGCAAATTTAACCGTCCTTTTGAACTTGGAACATTCTTTGTATTGAATGTCTTCTACTGAATTCTTTTTGCTTTTGTCCTGCATAAGTGGAACATAGTTGATCTGAAGTATTCAACTTTGGTAACCAATCACGGACATTTTCTTTGAAAGCAGTTGATGTAATCGAAGTTAAGTGAGAAAGTCCTCTGATCCCTTTATATACCATGCTTTGAGTTGGTGCGGCTTTAGCCATGAGACAGATTAGAGTTAATGTGTTGTTTTTAAAGAGAAATTGTATAGAGATTATATCCACAATTATCGGTGAGTAAATCGTTTCCCTGAAGATCTGTAACGAAACACATAGATTTTCATAAAGCAACCTCCAAATCCATATCACAAAATTAACCAACCGAGAAGAGATTGTGATTAAGGCCTTCGACGTAATAAACACTGTTGATCGTGATATTTCCTTGAACCAAATCTCCATAACCAAGAATTGGATCAAATTGATCATTGCCAAAACAAACGGTACCCTATATGTTCTACTAAATTGCTCAGCATATGATAAATTACCGTAATGTGCTATTTGTGACAATCTCAGAGTCAACAATGAATAGGATGAGTTGAAGAATCTACAAGAGAATTAGAGGACGATGGAATACTTGACAAATTGGATCCTAAAGTATTTGTGAATTTCAAGATATTAGTTATCCTAGGATTACATTATTCTCATGGCCATACTAAATTATTTTTCACAATTTCATTCCTAACTTTGAGGCACATTTTCATTTTTGTCTTAGGAACCCATTTATATCCTGATGGGCATTGTTGTTGATCCCTTTTCCATGCTTTACTAGTTTCTCATACAACATCCTTAATAGTAACTCTTTTAGAATTGCTGGACAGTGGATTCTGATGCATTCTATTTTCTTAGGTTGTGTTGCGACAGTTTGTTCGCTTGATTTTGTGGTTTTCTACAGTTACTAATAGGCACTACGTTAGGCTCTTAGTCTATTACTTTCTGTGATTCAAGAATTTATAAACTCGAGCATCATGATTCAAATTAAACACATATTTCCCACAAGTAGCACAAACAGCATTAACATTCGAAGTTCTGATTATTAAAATGTTATTACACGCAGTTACAGACTATTGTTTTCATTAGAAATATAGAAATCATATGGTGGGTCTTCTTCTTCAGTATTCTTAAACTTCACTTGAATAGTGTTTGCTACGGCCTTATCTTTCATTTAAGTTGATAAGAGGCATTGGTCTTGCCTAACCTTAGTTCTGGTGAACTACTCCTGTAGATGTAGAAATTTGGTGATGATTGTTTCTATAAGTCTAAGGCAACTGTGGTGCTCTAGTTTGTGTTGTCCTAGTGTCAATTTGATACATGCCTGGTTTAATCACTTTTGTGTTTCTTACAGCTTGCCTTGCTGTTTGAGGCAAATTCTGTGTAGTGACTGGTTTTGATAAACCCTCTGACACATTAGTTTTTGGAACTGACTTTATTTGTGAAAATCTTTTCCTCTCAAGAGAGTCTGAAAAAGGAGTCAGTTTGCCTAAAACTGATGGTTGAATTATTTGAGCATTTGGTTGTCGAACAACAGATGGTTTATCAAACTTAGTTTCCACAGACTTTCCTTTGCTATTTTTTCACAGGAGTTTCATTAACTACATATGGAAATGTTCTTGTCTTGTAGTTGAGCTTTCAAATCTTGTATTTTGAAATATTGTTCACATTCTTTTTGAAATACATTTGAAGCTTTTTTTTTGCAAACTGTGTCATTTTTCATTTGTTCTTGAAATTTTTGTAAAGAGAGTTCAAGAGAAATCGAGTGTTTTTCTAATTTAGCAAAACTTTGTTAAAAGACATCGTGTAACTCTTTTACTAACAGATTCAGTTGTTTCAAAGAATTCTTTTGTGCAAGACAGTTTGACTTTATGAAGATATAAGCATTGCAATTCAGCTTGAGCATCTAAATCAGATAAAGAATGCAAATAAGAACCTATAACATATTAGGGACACCATTCTTGCAATGAAGCATATATATATGTTTGAAAAATTGTGACTTTTATTCATATTTAAGTTCGTCAAATTCTTTTTCAAGAGATTCAACGTACTTTAAATCAGCATGCATTTCTTGCTTAGTTCATGAACAAATACGAAACTATCATTCTGTGTCTTAAGGGCAAGAGGCATCAAACATGTCTTTATTAGAATTTCCATATCATGAGAAGTAGGTGCACGAAAATGATCTTTTGAATGTTTCACCCAAGCTTGATCGACAAGTTCTCTAAGATGATTTATGTTGTTTTTCATGACATTATATGGTTTTGTTTTCACAAAAGTTTTTTTGGACACTGGTAAAAAATCTATGTTTTTGAAAATATTTGGTTTCGTTTTCACAAATGATTTTCTCTACATTTTCTTTCTTATTTCATTTGCATGTGCTAACTGAACAAGATATTCCTGGGTCGGGGGCTTAAAAATTTCATAAAGACTATTTAACTTTATGTAATCATAGGGTTTCACTAAGTCTTTATTCAATTTTTCTCGACTCTCTCTTTCAAGAGTCAGTGTCTCTTCCCTATCGGGGACCAGACTGTTTGCAGGATCATATTGGTCACGTGGGATCTCATACAAACATGGTATCTCAGATTGAGCCTTTTTGAGGCACACTGGATTAGCAAAGGTAGGTCTTCCATTAAATGTTGGGCATTTGGGTGCTAACATATGAATGGTCTTGATTGATTGACTCCTTTTGTAAACAATTTCATTCAAAAACTTTAATTGCTTTTCCATTGAAATCATTTTGTCAATATCTTTTTCTTCCTTAAGATTCAAATTCGTTATTACCTTTGTTTTCTCTTTGACAAGACCTTCATAATATGACTTAGTTAAAAGACTCTATTTGACTAACTCATCGTGTTTCTCTTTGACAACTGAAATTTCATAGGCTTTAAGTTTTAAACCTTCTTTTATGTCAATGTCTTTTTGAGCTAATAGTCCTAGAGTTTCATTTAACTTTTGTTCAAGTTTGTCATAGTCAACTGTACGGTCATTCAGGTTCTTGTACCTCTCAAACTCAGTCTGTTTATTTTGAAGTGCAACTAGACAACTATCCCGAATACTATTAGATTCCCCTAGAGTTCTACTAGTTTCCGCAAGAATAGATTTGCACTCAGTCAATTCTTGAGTCAATGATGCGTTTGCTTTCTTTAATTGCTTTTGAATCTTTTTATTTTCATCGACATCAAGTTTTAAATTTGCAATTAAATTAGCAAGCGCAACACTCTTATTATCACATTCTACAGCATTTTGGTCATTTTGAATATCATTATCACACATATCCGGTGAATCAGGAATGACATTACTATCATCCTGTTCCACTAAACATGTGTTACTAGTGGATTTAAGTTGCTCAGAATGCTGTATTTCATTGGCAAAAACATTATATCCAGCATTGTATTGTACCTGTACCAAGTTGCACATCCAGCATCAGTTCCCAGTCAGCCAGCTAGGAACATCCTGGATCTTTTGCCAATATAGCTAAAATGTGCTACGAATATTCATGTTTCATCAATCTCTTCATACCCATGTCTTCTAAGCCAATCAGATTGCTCTAGCGTGAAAGTGGAACACTGGGTGGGGGGGGTGGGGGGGGGGGGGGGGGGGTGGGGGGTGGGTCTGTCTCAGCCTATTTGCATAGCAACATCTTTTCCTTGTGATACATGAAGTCTTTAACCCTTTTTAGCTTCCTGCATTCCTTAGCAAAATGACCAAATTCTTTACAGTTAAAACACTGTATACCAGACTGTTGCACTACCTGACCACCTACAGTCTCCCTAGCCCCAGCAACAGTCATTGTCCTCTGATTCCCCAAACTGTCCTAGTCTGATTGTCATTCTTTGTATCATAGATAGTATCACATTCTTGTTTTCTGGAGTTTGAGGAGTTTTTAAGGTTGTTGTTTGTAGTTTGGTAGATCTTTTTGAAATACTTTGCAATGAGTATCAAATTTTTCTGCATTTCCTTATCCTTCTGATGGAGGTGTGATAGGTTTGGCTATCTCTTTGCCTTTGTGTCTTGTAGTTGCATGAGATCTTGTTGGAAGTGAGGGCTTTTGAATGTTTGTGGGCATATGATTGTTAGACTTGGTTGCTTGATAATAAGGATCTGATATTGTTTAAGTAGCACAACAAGTGCTAATGTGTATCATTCTTGTCTATCTTTCAAACACGATTTCATTAACTTCCTTTTCATATTGTTTTAGAATGTCAAAGAATTCGTGATATGAAACTTCATCCAGCTTGTGTTGTTGCTTAACAATTGTTACAAACCTTGACCATTCTGGTTGAAGTTGTTGAAGAAATTGAACATTGACTTGCATTGTAGCAACAATCAAGTTGTTTCGTATCATTTCATTCATCAGCTTGTAAAACCGGGAGTAGTATGACTCCATTGATTCTCCATCGTGAGAGGTGAATTTTCCAAATTCCCAAAATAAGTTTGTCTTGACATCTTGAATGTTGAGGGATTCACCTTGTTGTAACCTTTCAATAGCTTCCCACATTTCATGAGCTGTCTTGCATGCATCAACAGTTGAGTATATTTCATCTCCAATTCCAGTCAATATCAAATGAATCGCTTCCTTTTCTGATTCAAAATGAGCTTTGTTTTCAGGAGACATATTCAGGACTGTCTCAACTGTTGTTCGTTCAGGAACTGCTGGAGAATTATCCGTTGCAGGTACAACTAGAATTATGACAGTAGAAGGAGTGTAAGGACCTTCGAGAATGCATTTCCTTAAGGCATCACCATTTGGTCTTGTATCAATGTATCGTAAGAAACGTGATCGCCATTGTGCATATCGTCCTGTTGCAAGCATTGGTGGACGATCCCTTGAACCAGCTGCCATGATGTTGTTATGCATTTGACTGTCGGTTGTGGAAGTTACAATTAGAGTAGTCATGATGAATGATTGTTGAATTATGAAGTGAAAATGATTGAAGGATCTTAAGTAGATGTGTTGTGATTGAAGTTGTGGTAAAACGAAAACAATTAACGTCCACGGGATTTTACAAGTCTATGATTAAAACCGAGAAAAGAATTGTGTCTTTCGCGGGATTTTACAAAATCAATAGAAAAAACCGTGAATGTAAATTGATTGAGATTAAGGTTTGTTTGAGTTGAATTAGATGTCCTTTAAGTCCTTGATTTTGATTGTGGTTCGTTGTTTGTTAAGGTAAATTAGTTGTCTTTAAAAGTCCAAGGTCTGATTTGTCCAAAATTTAAGTTCACCGAAATTGGTCTTTTACCGAATTTGGATTACCAAAATTGAGTTATGTGAGAATGAAATTTGGTTCTTTGTTTGTTAGCAAACCGCCACCAAAAAGCTAAGTCAAACCGCCACCAAAAAGTTATGCAAACCGCTACTAAAAAGTTATGCAAACCGCCAGCAAAAATTTGTCAAACCGCTGGCCAATTAAAGCAAACCGCTGCCTAAAATATTTGAACAAACCGCTACCAAAAAGTTATGTCAAACCGCTACCAAACTTTAGGTCAAACCCCTACCAAATTAAAAGAGCAAACCGCCACTTAAATTTAGTTAAACCGCTGCCTATTGAATTATCAAACCGCTGGCAAGTGTTGAAATGGACAGAGCTTCGTTTCTTTTTGGCCAAGATTAAATTTTTTCGATTGTACCTGTATCTAACCGCCACTTAGTTGCCAACAAACCGCTGTCACAAGAAATTTATCAAACCGCCACTCTCTTTTAACAAACCGCCATCTAATAAGTTAAAAAATAGTACATTGTCGCTTTCAAACCTTTTGTTTTCCTGTTCAAGCTTCGCTAACTAACAAAAATGTCCCTTTCTTAAGAACAAACCGCCACTATTGAATATAATTAAAAATCCAAACCGCCACAATGAATGTACATCTACCCAAACCTTTGACAATTAAACTATGAATTTAAAATACAAACCTCCACTTAGAACACATACACGAAATAAGCAAAATCAAGTCATATAAAGCTGTTTGGACTAGTCAAATAAGCTATTATAGGGGCTTAACTAGGTGGATTGTAAAGTATTTTACACAAAATACCATGATTTTCCTTGTGAATCACTAAGAACAAACCAACCCGCCACGTTGAAACATAAAATAAGCCGAATCTTATAGGCTTAAAATTCTAACTAGGAGCTTATCTAATGCATGAACTAGTGACACGATAAGCTATTGAACAAGTGTAGCAAGGAAAGAGCATAAGCTTAACAAACCAATAAGCCTAAATCTTTTTAGGCCGTGGGCTTATGAACAAAATAAGCCATGATTTTTTGCTTATTTACCACAAAACAATCACTATCCACCCGAGGCTATTTATACAAAATGTCGGTAACCCGATAATCACTTCACTTCATTACATGGAACACGAATTAAACAAGAAAAATAGGAAGAAGATTGGAAGAAGTTTAGAGATAAGTTAGAGAGAGAAACAAGAGAGAGAAATGAAAAAGAATGGTTGATTTACTTGCAAGTGAAAATTACAAATGAGACCAACCACCTCTCCTTCCTTGGAGAGGTGTATTTATACATAAACCAAAAGGCTTACTTGCCTTTGGTATTTCTACGGGCCGGGCTCGGGATTACTTGGGCTTTCGCCCGATACACGTGACCGATTAGCTTACATAAACGAGCCCGTTTACCCGATCTAGCCTATTACAACATTAATTAATTAAATGACCGAGACATAATATTCTTAATGAACGAAATTCCTTGTTCGACTCAATATTTGAGGCTAAGCGAAATAATATCTGATAACGGAAAGCAATTCAGGGACAACCCATTCAAAGATTGGTGTAAAAAGTTGTGCATCCGCCAGCGCTTTGCCTCCTTCAAGCATCTACAAGCCAATGGTTTGATGGAAAGAGCAAACAGAAGCTTGGGAGAAGGAATAAAGGCACGGTTGTGGATGAAAGAAGCAAGGATTGGATTGAAGAAGTCCCACATGTCTTATGGGCACACCGTACCATGATCAAGTCAAGCAATGGAGACACACCGTTCTCGCTTACATACGGAACGGAAGCAGTAATTCCAGCGGAAATTGGCATGCCTACCTTGAGGACAACGGAAATAGACATGGTGCAAAATGATGAAGCTTTGGAAATCAATCTTGATCTTTTGGAAGAAAGAAGAGAACAAGCGGCAATCCGCGAGGCAAGAAGCAAGGCAAAGATGGAAAAGTACTATAACTCCAAGGTCCGCAACACAAGCTTCAAGCCAGGAGACCTTGTGTACCGGAACAATGATGTCAGCCATGCAAGAGATAGCGGAAAGCTTGGCCCTAAGTGGGAAGGACCGTACGAAGTAACGGAAGCACTAGGAAAAAGAGCATACAAGCTCAGGGACCACGATGGAAAGCTCCTTCCGCGAACTTGGAACGTCCACAACCTCAAAAAATGTTACGTGCATGAAATGTAAGCACCCTACCCACGCAAGTTTTGCAGCGGAGGGGGCAGTATTTGAATTTCTTTTCTCTCATGTAATGTCTTTTAATTAATTTAATGAATGAAATGTGAAGCCTAGCTACCTTCACAAGCTTATTTAAAACTTTATTTTTTCTTTTACTTTGCAAAGTTATTTACATATTATCTGATTGGTAAGACGCGCACGCAAAGGGGCACGACCCCATAAATACAAGTTATTATTCCGCATAATACAAGGATGAGCAGCCTAACAATTAACTCATGTACATAAGAGGTTTGCAAGCCTAGTACCGGGAGAATAACCCACAAATATTCAACTAAGACTATCACTGCAAACGTATAACCGCGGTATTAAAAGATAGCAACACAAAAATACTAACAAGACATAAATTGTCAAGTATTATACAACGGTCATACAAAAGTATAATTAAATTGTTTAAGTACAAACAACTGCAACAAAAGGGCCACAAACGGTCACAATAGAAACAACAACATATGATAAGATATTCCTACAAGCAGGAAGCATCGCAGTAAGTATTAGGCTTAACTAGGTTACATGGTGCTCCGGTGAAGTCTCCAAAGTCTCCTGCTCAAATATGATCTTGAGGGAAGAAGAGGCTTCGGCATGAGGCTCTATATCCGCCACTTCATAATCTGACGCTGGTACGGGAGGAACAAAGTTGGCTTGAACAAAAGTAGTTAACAAGGCAGTAGTAGCGATAACGGCTGCCGGTACACCTGACGTGCTGGCCTCACCAACTAAGTTTTCGGCAGATAACGGCTCAATTAGAGGAACCATGGCGTCAAAATAGATAAATGTTGGAATGTCTTACATCTTCTGATCCTTTGAACGCGAGCATGAACTACATCCAAAGAAAAAGACAAGGAAGTCTCTCCAATAACTACTTGGTCCTCCGTCCGGTGAATATGAAGCATAGCTTCAGAGTCCTCAGCCGGCACGACCTTCCAAACAAGGAGGACCATTAATATCAACCATCTTGCAATCTTTTTGGGAGGCTAATTGGGCAAGAAGAGAATTCACAGCAGAAACATAATTGGCTTCCGCAGAAAGGTTATAAGCAGCAACATCAGCAAGGCCTCGTCCGGCTTTCCCATGATCAATATCGACCGGCAGCCCATCTTGCATACCCTTGTCAATGGCACGGCCGATGGCTCCCCCCAAAGCAGCAAGATACTCTAGAGATTGAAGGCATTTCATAACTACAAGTCTAAGGCCGCGGCCAAGGATCCACTTCCATCCAGCAATGGTAGTAAAAAAACTAGGATAAAATTTCTCATCTAGGTGAAGAGTTATTCCCATAAGCTCGGCGTCCAACCCTGCCACTTTATCACTAAGGGTCTTGATTTGTTCATCCTGCACTGCTTCATATTGTTCCTTGAAGAGCTCATAACCTGAAACCTGATAACGGAGCCCAGAACATGTGGTCTCCAACATAGACACTTGGTCAGTGAGTTTATATTTTTCAGATTACTACCACAGAAAGCAAGCCTTGCAACACTATTAACCTCAATTACAGGAAAAATAAAACTCACACACAAAAGATCCTTTACACTCAAACAATGGCAACCTGAGAAAGTAGGGACGGCAAAGCTTCGTTACACCATATTAGCGACAGCCGCAGGAATGCAGCGCCGTGACTTTCCCGTCCAAAACAGTCTTTTCCTCCTCAAGAGCCAAATTCTGCTCCGCCAAACTTTTTAGCTCATTAACCCGAGCGGCTTCAGTAGCCTCGGCAACAGAAATATGGCCACGGAGACGAATCGCCTCCGCAGCCTCAGCCTCCTTCAATGATAACTAAGACATTAAACTTGCAATCTCAGCGCCCCTTTCCTTTAACAAACCAGCCTGCCTGCTGCACTTCCCCTCTAACTATTTCTTATCCCTAAGATCATGTTCCAACTACAGCCTAACCTCAGAACTAAGGCATGTTTGGCGTGCCGTCCCAACATTAAATACAATAAGTAGTTGGTCATAGTCCATGCTGCGGAGCTAGGAAAAAAGCACAGGAGGAGCCAAGTGATCAATTACACTACGACAGACATCAGGGTCATCAAGAGCAAAATCGTTGGTAACATTCCATTTAGGAACATATGTCTGATGAAGAGTCTCCGAATCCATCTCTTGCGACACATAAAAAGAATTTGTCAAAAGCTCTGTGCCGGCAGGATAGGAAGGACCTGCAATATCTGGTCTGGCCTCGCCTATAGAGGCAAAATCTCCAAAAAGAGTATGATGAGCCGGCTCATAACCTGCCCTAGGCACCAGAACAGAAGAAGTGTCAACAACGACTATAGTAGCAACGGTCGTGGTCATAATAGGAGGATCCAGAACAGGAGACCTGACAATAGAAGTGACTTCATCATCTGCAGCATTGGAATTAGAATCATGAGAAGAGTCTGAGGAAATTACAAACCTCTTAGCTGGGTGCCGAGTCTGCAAATCGGCCTCGGAAACAGAATCAGTATGCCTGCCGCCCTCACGCTCCGGTGTAGGGGTCATAGAGGAAGTAACAAAGGGCATAGTAGCCGTTACCGTAACACCAACCTCCACGGCTAAGGTACTGCTATCAAGCAAACCTTGAAGAGCATCAAGGGATTTTCCAACGGTACTAGCACCAACATCCTCAGAGGTGCCGTGGTCTTCCCTTAGCCTTTTAGGAGGAAGGACAGAACCGCTAGCTCTACTAGCAGCCTTTCTTTTCTTTCTTGTTCCCTTAGGCTTATCAGCAACAATAGCTTAAATTTCATCATCCGCCACAATGTTAACTCCCTCATCCTGAGCAACACGAGCACCAGCATACCGCATATCATCATTTTGGTCTCCTTGATCATTGACACCAACAAGCGGAACCACACGCCCCCTGGTAGACTCAAGTAATGGAACTTGTCCTTCCTCAATTTGCTTTTTGACTATCCGTACCTTGGTAGGATCTGCATGATTGATAAAAGCAAACAAATCCATCTCTGCATAAACAAACAATAAAGGACGATTAGGCACGGTAATAGGGAAACAAATTACAAGACGCAAACAAAGAACACCCACCCTCAACGTCATCAATCAAGAAGTCTGGATAGACATTATCGTCCAACTCATAATAGAGACTTATGCCAACAAGGCATAAGAAGGATTCCGGAAACTTCCGGAACGGAGCATGATGAGTAGCATGGAAGTCACATACTTCCGCATTAAATTCAGTCGGCGTGGGATGGGGGTCTTTTTTCAGTGTTTTATTATTGTGCCACGGAATGGAAAGTGGGAAAGCAGAAGAATCAACCTAAAAGAAACTGTCATTCCAGTGTTTTAGCGAATCTAGCGGTTTGGTATAACAAACCTGGGCGGTGTCGGAACGTTTACTAAAGGACATCCAACCTTTATTTTTGGAATTAATATAAAACTTACAGAAATTCCCTACAGTCGGAGCAAAACCATGAACGGGGCATAGGATCTCGAAATGAGAGACCTTAGCGGCCGCAATAACAGACAACTGTGACAGATTGATTTGAAAATACTCAAGTATATCTACAAGAAACTAAGAAAGTGGGATCCAGTAATTGGCAAAATCAAAAAATCTAGTATAAACACAGATTTTGCCGGTAGGACTGTTGCGGATCCTTTGGTTACGGCCAGGTAAATCGGGATGAACAGTTTGAGGAATATGAAACTTCTCACACAGAGCATCTAAAGCCGATTGAGTTAAAGAGGATTTCATATCGTCAATAGTACCCATTGTCAAAAAGAAGAGTTAAAGCCTAACCTGGCAATCTAACGAATCTTCAAGCAGTTACTAGCGTGGTAAAGTAAATAAAAAGCTTAATTTTTTTAACAATGCCGATAATGGTGGAGGAGAAGAAAAAGAGAACAGTGAAAACCAAGAGGATATTTATACCCTTGTTATATTTAATTCAAAACCTTAAAAGATGAGCACACGTGTATTGCACTAAACAAACCAACGGGTGAGATCAAAAGTAAAGTAGAAGTGATGACAGAAGGATAACTGCCATCAAGTCATGTCAGTCAGAAAACGAAAGGTCGAGATAAATACACGTCACCCAAACCCTACCTAACTGGCCAAGGAAAAGTCGCGGAGAAGCCAACGGTCACGGAATAAAGGAAGAGATGTGGCACTAGAAGATTAAAGTCTAGTAATATTTACCGCACGCAGCAAAAATACTAGACTGGAGGGACTTGATGACGTATAATAGGTATAGCAGGCCTTTGGGCCTGGGTCGTACCATCACACTAGGGTCTTGGCCCAACTAAATAAGTAACAAGCATAACGGGTCGGAACTAAGCCCGGGATCACACTGGCCACGGCC
>BQNB010092278.1:1242-26658 GCA_026074375.1 Tanacetum coccineum | reverse complement strand
AATAAGCCAGTATAAGTCCATATGAGCTCTTCCATTTTAAGCTCATCTTCCATAAGTCAAAAATCCAAATAGCAAGGGTTTTTTTAAGTTGCTTTTAGAGTTACAGTAGATTAGATGACTTAATTGAACTCAATTTGAGCTTAGAGACTCAAAGAGGTTATATGAGCTTATTAGTAACTTATGAAACAGTAGCATAAACATTTAAGAGAAATAAGAGCTATTGAGTAACACAACTTATGAAAACTTAGACTGATGATTTTATTAAAACTTAAAAACGGATTACACTGCTTGGGAAATTGAAAGTTACAAAAGTTTAAAGAGAAAAATTACATTTAAAACTGAAAATCACATAAGCTAATGAAAACTAAAAGTTTTTTAGGAAAAAGGAAGATGATCATGTGAGAGTGAAGGAGTCTTTTTATGGCAGCCAGGAGAAGCTTCTAGGTCCAAAGCAAACTCCTTTCTCCTTTCTCCTTTCTTGGCCCTTGATTCCTTTCCCAATCATTGGATGCTTATTTGTGGCCGTTGGATTGGATTTTGAGCACACGGATTGCCAACGTGGCAATCCGTGTGTCATATGTCTTTGTGCTTCTTTTGTGAGTACAAATAGTGCAAATTTTATGTCCTTGATGTGCTACTTGTCAGACCCACGTGTAGTTCCCTTTTGGGTTTCAACCAATAAGGAACCTTGAGTGACGTTTCATGGTGCCATGTCATTCCTTGAAGCTTGAATCTTATGTCCACGCCATCAATTTCATTTTGCCCCTTGATTTTGACATTGGGTAATTCGGAGAAGACAATGAACAGTAACAATTTATTTACCCGCCTTTTTTTTGACATATAAACGTTTATAAGGGGGGGTTTGACCAGGGTCATGGGCTTGTTGACTTGGGCTTTTTGTTAAAGGAATGGGCTAGGGACGTGGGTTGTTTGTTTTTGGGCTTGGGTTATAAAGGTTAACAGGTAGATAACGGTTGTTATCTTCTTATAATGTAAATAGATAACGACCGTTAGGGTTTAGGGTTTAATTTGTAATTTGGTTTAATTTCAAGGGCTGTTTTGGGTATTTTTGGTTTTTTGTCTTCTAGTGATTTGACCATTTGACCATGTTTGACTGAGAGTTGACCATTGTTGACCAAGGGTTGACTGTTTGACCCTTTTTGTAGAAAACTTCCGGCTCTTGTACACTCTTTCCGTTTCCCGTGTCCGTGTTTGTCCGGCTTTGACCGTTTTCTTGTGATTTTTGCTATATCCGTACCTACACAATAACAAAGACAAAACAAGCAATATACAAGCATTTAAAGCACAATTTTGTCTTTTATGGGTCATTTTTGATATAAAACGGATATGTGTTTTCACACATATCACACATCCATCACAGCATTTCGAAATACCCAAAGCCTCACCAGAGGAGATGATGAAAGAGTGGATGGCTAGGCAAACAGAAGTGAATGAACGTATAAAAGACCAGGTGGTTAAACTGGAACGTTAAATTAGTCAAGGATTAAGAACCGCCAAGCGATTAATCTCAAACTTGGAGAGGCAAGTTAAGTATCTTGAGAAAATCTCACAAACCGAATCTCTTCCTTATACCACAAATACCAAACCGAGACATGAATTTGTCTACAAACCACCCTCAATCCGAAATGAGAATGATAAGGGTGATGTCAAAGCTATCGAGGAGGATGAGACTAAGCCTATTCCAACCTTTCCAAACCTGAAACCAATCAATTCTAACTCACAAACCGTATTGCCTTTTCTTAAGGAATGCACCGAGCATATCACATACACGAATGCGAAGACGTTTGCAGATGATGTATTGCTGAATCATGTTGGTGACGAAGAGTTAAGCTTAATTTATGGCATTGGAAATGGAATTTTAACAAAGAAAAAGATCAAGAAGGATGGCATGGGTATGCCCGAGGAACCTAACAAAGAATGAAACCTGAATGAAAAAGTGGTTCCTTACAACAAATAAGTTTATCACTATCTATGGCACCCAACTAAAATTCTCCACTTGAACCGTATCATCAAAGAATCCTAATCCTTGTAAAGAGTCTAGCTAATGACTCAGAAATTGTAACCTTTGCCTTTTTTGTGTTCTGAATATTTCATTTTAGTCCTTTGACTATTTGACTTTTGTTAGTTTATTCGGATATTGTACCGTGTTGACGGTGGTGATTTTGTTGAGAATTTGTGGTAATTTATGGTTTATTATGAATAATAGTCCTTTTTAGAGGTTATTATTGTGTTATTTGTATTCCGGGTGGTTTGACCCGTGAACTTTGGGAAATTCCGAAAAACGAGTCCTGATATGTCCGTTAATGTCCAAATGAGTTTTGAAGGGTTTAAAGTGAAAATATGGCAAGTAAATACTCTAAGTTAATGGAAAAGTATTTTTAAGGTGAATAAAAATGCTAATTAACTTTGGGGAAAATTTTACGGTTGAGTTTTATGAGCTTTTAAGTGATCCCGACACGAAAAGAAAGACCCGAGACCCCTTTGGATACCATGGCCGTTCAAGAGAGCTTAAGGAGACAAGGAGGCTTAAATTTAGTTAATGTGTCCCAAGGATGTACATTTATATGCTTTCCACTAGAACTTTTCCATCCATTCTATTTTATTTCAAAAAAAACCACACACACAAGTGTGTGTGCTCTATGCGTCCGAAATAAGCCAACAACAAACACCCATAAATTTTCCAAATTTAATCAAGAACGAGATACTACGGGTTGATACGAGTATTTGGGTATTCATTTAAACAACGTTTGGGTTGTCCGGTTCGTGTCAAAATCTACATTTTTGAAGATTTTCTTTTAAGTTTTCAAATTTAAATTTCGTTCATCCTTTTGGGTTTATATTGATGCATAAATGTTAGTTGTACAAGTTTATCGTTGTGAAAATCGATTTTTGGAAACGAAACGAATAAAAAGGGGGTGTTTGGTTCGTCGGATATAAAAAGAAAGAAAGAGGGTTTTGAAGTTTTGATGTTGTAGTCATGATGGTTGAATAACATATGTTGCTAGATAGCTTATTTTGGATAATAGCTTGTATAGCTTATTTTTGGGCTTATTTTTAAGCATTTATTGGCCTATTTTAGGCTTATATTGCCACGGCTAGAAATGAAATCACAAGGGAGGTGATTTTGATTATTTAATTTGATTTGCGTATATTCGTGGACTATTTTTATGGCTTACGGTGTTGACCGGATGTATATTGTAGCTTATTAAGCTTATTTAAGGCTTATGGTTTTGGTTTTGGATCTGTTTGGCTCATCGGCCCAATAAGGCACAAATAGCACGGCTTATTTAACGGCTTCTTGTGGTCCTGGTTATTTATCTATCGGGAAATAGATAGTGAGCTATAAATGTTATAGGGAAGCCTGTGATTTGGCTAGGATCGTATTTTTTGACATTAAAATACTCTATAATGGCCCCTTATTAGGCCTTAATGCCCATACGCGATAGTTTAAACGTCGTTATATATGAGATTTGACTGGATATTTTGAAAGTGAAATGCGTATTTACGAAGTGATATTGGAACGATATTGGTAGAAACGTATTTAGTAATCGGTCGAAGATGTTAGATTTTGAAATAATGGTCGGAAAAAGTGTCGAAAGTATTGAAAAGTGTAATGAAATAAAAGGTTTGAAACCTTGAAAAACGATCGTATAAACGTACGGGTCATATAGAAAATACTAAAAAATTTATACTTATAAAAATTTTTTTACTTAAAAGCATGATTTTGATTTTAAATTTTACTTAAAAGCATGATTTGTGATTTTAAATAATAAAATATTATTTTATTATTTTATTTATTTAATAAATTCACTAAAATACGAAAAATATATTTTTTTCTCAAAACTTCTCTAATATGTTTATTATGAGTAAACGTTTTATTTTCAACCATATTATGATTATTTATATGGTGACTAAGGTTACCGAATGAACTTATCGAGATATATTTATAATTATTTATTATAAATATTTACTTATATTACTTATCTATTTTCTTTAAATAGTATAAGTGTGTATTATTGAGCAATGGGATTGGTATGATTATTGGGGTATGTCGTCAACCATCACACCACTAAATTGTTTTGGGTACTTGTACAACGCGTCTAAACTCTATGCATCAAATGTGAAGACTGTTTTGAAAATGAATGATTAAAATGAGACGTTAACTGGACTAGATCGTGTGCGGATGTCGTTGCATTGCTTGTGTGATTGAGAATTGGTTGCTAAAGACTTGCTTGAGGTGAGTTCTCGTAGCCCCGCTTTTTACTGTTTTTTCGTTGGGGGAAAATGATACTCAAATGTGTTTTGAAATGTTTTGAATTGAACTGTGTGAAATGTGGTTTTGTTTTTGGGACAAGATATGTGCTTATGACTGCTATGTGAATATTATGTGTTGTATGATTGTTTGGATCGAAGGGGTACACCTATCCCAGTATTTGTGTGATTATTGGAGCGGCTGGGTACGCCTACCCTGGTATGTGTGAGGTCCTGCCCTAATCTAGTGCTCCAGCTAGTAGGCCCTTTAGGTGCATAAGTAACATATGGTGATTGACTAGCGGGATTGCAAGGTTGTGTTACATGATTAGCGGGGGACGCTAAGTCATGGGTTGTTTTCATATATATTCACTATCATATTGCACTATTGTCCACTGTTTTGAAATATTAACACAGCTTTTGGGTTTAAGGTCAAACCTACGAGCTCACCAACATTATTTTTGATATTTTCGAGTATCATTTTCAGGTGAAGTGAAAGAGGAATAAGTTGATGACTTATGATAGCAGGCTTAGAAGTATCCCGTATGGATTTTTCGTGTTAAGTCTTGCTTGTTTTATTTATGTGGATTGAGTATTTGGTTTCAGTTTGGATTTGGACCCATGTGTGGGCTATTAAAATTGTAAGAGATTATGGATTTGTTGGTGATTTGGGACATCACTCGAGTTTGTTCGAGGTCGATGGTCTTTGTAACACTTGAAGTTTATGCATTGTAGTTTTCTCTATATTGTATCTTGTGTTATGATTGATCATTATGTTGCATTCCTGAGTTTCCGCCATTGTCGGGGTGTGACAGATTGATAATCAGAGCCAAGGTTATAGAGAACTAGGTGGATTGGCCTAGACTATAACCTAAAATCCATCATTTAGTTGCGCATAGGATCTATATGCGCGGTGTTCCATTTTTGCTTGCTTTTGCGTGTTCGTGGTTTGGTGCTTTAGTTATGTTAGTCATTGAAATGTGTGACCTCAATATTGAGTACTTAATATGATACGAATGGTGAATGATGCGGATATAAATACATGTTGATTCCCAATCCTAAGCATCGATTCTTTACCTTGTAAGAGTATGTTACCTTGGATTCAATCTAAAATATTTAATAGTAGAAAACTCTTGTGTGTTATATCAATGAGTATGCTTTTTTTTAAGTATCCAGACGACGCCTTAAAAGTGTCACAAAATCGTCGCAAAATCTGTCACAAAACAGCATCTCCTTCCTCCCATATGCTTTAGCAACACATGATTTGTCACTGTTCTGTCGCTAATCAGTCACATAGCTGTTGCAAAACTGTCATAGATCTGTCCCATATCCATCAGCGACACTTTTTCTGTAGCAAAGTTGTCGCTAATTCATGGATCCTGCGTTTCGAACAAGAATGAAGCATAAATACCATCATGATCACGTCACAGATCAGATCATCAATTTAGAAGCCTTCATGTGTCATTACTGCTGCTGCCTTTAAACAAATTAGGGTTTGCATAAAAACCCTAATTGCCCAATACGCCTTTTTATTAAAAATAACAGAAAAATAATTTTACATGAAAACCTTATCAACCCTAGATCAAGAGCCACGAGGCTCTGATACCAATTGTAGAATCCAAGATCTGGACTCAACTAGGGTAATATAACAATGATTGATAAGCACAGCGGAATATAAAGAACAAGAACACAATCATGTTACTAATAAGGTTTTCTTTATTAAACACAATAAAGAACTAACTACTACTACTACACTACACACGCTCTATGCATTTCTCAGACTCTCATTGGAGAAGTCTGCTATGAATGGATGGTCTGTAACCTAGACGCCTATCCTCTTTATATAGTAGAGGATGGTTACAAACCCTAGCTTACTAACAAAGCTAACTATTACATATTTGGTCCTTCATTGTTTCTTCTTTCTTCATTTCGTCTAATAGGTTTTGTAATCTTCAAATCTGTAATTCCCAACATAAGTACGGTGGCCAACGTAGTTATAAGCGTACCACAACTCACTCGTATTTAGTAAAGTCATTCACATAAATCGATGTTGACACAATAAGGTGGTATTATGTGTATATTTATATATATAGTAAGATATTCTATATATATGTTAGTCTTTCTACCTAGCTAACGTTGCCCATGTTCTCCCTCGTGTGGATAAGGCTGCCAAGTGTGATGACCCAAAGTGCTGGCCGGCCTATTACTAAATCACAAGGAGGGGGAACGGGTAGACGGGTTGGTAGGGGTGGTGGAAGGGGTAGAGGACCTAGGAGAGGTAATGATGAGCTTGTTGACGAATTGAATGGTCAAAGGAATGACCAGGGGTTAGGAGCTAATGGGAATGTAGAGGGAGTCAATGGGAATGTAGAGGGAGTCAATGGGGGTATAAGAGGAGCACCCGACTTCTTGACGATCATTGCCCAACAATTGCAGAACCTCTTACCCACCATTCTAGCTCAGGTTGGTAACCAAGGTAATGTTGGAAATTAAAATGGTAATGTGGTTAATGAGAACGTTCAAGAGAATGTTAGGAATGTGTTGGTGAATAGCAACCGGGTAGGTTGTTCATATAAGGAGTTCTTAGCATGTAACCATAAGGAATATGATGGTAAGGGAAGTGCTGTAGTTCTTACTCGATGAATTAAGAAAATGGAGTCTGTGCAAGATATAAGTGGTTGTAGTGTTGACCAAAAAGTAAAATACACTGCTGGTTCATTTGTGGGTAAGGCTTTAACGTGGCGGAACTCTCAGATCCGCACGCTAAGCCGAGAAGTTACAGTTAGTATGTCATGGAATGAATTTAATTTTATGATGATAGAAGAGTTTTGCCCTAGTCATGAGATGCAAAAGTTAGAAACTGAGCTGTGGAATCATGTTATGGTCGGGGCTGGCCATGCATCTTATACTGACCGATTCCATGAGCTGGCTAGGTTAGTTCCTCATTTAGTGACTCATGAAAGTAGGAAGATTGAGAGGAATGTGTATGGCCTTGCTCCACAGATTAGTGGGATGGTGGCAGCAACGAAGCCAAAGACTATGCATAAGGTTTTGCAGATTTCTGGTGAACTGACCGATGAGGCTGTTAGGAATGGATCAATTAAGAAGGTTGAGAAGAGAGGAAATGTGGGGGAACCTAACAAGGATAAGAATGGTAGAGATGATAATAAGAGGACTAGAACTGTAAATGCTTTTGCTATTACCGCAAACCTTGTAGGAAGAGAGAATACGGGTGTTTGGGCCAAGTGTACCACCTGCAATTCTTACCATGTACCCGGAGGGCCTTGTCGTACATGCTTCAACTGTAATCGCCCGGGTCATTTGGCAAATAATTGTAGAGGCGTGCCTAGGAATGTGAATCCCGCCAATGTTAGAAACTCTTCTATTAGGGCATGTTATGAGTGCGATAGTACCGATTATGTCAGGCCAGCCTGTCCTAGATTGAATAGGGCATAATGACCGGGAGGAAATCATCCAAACCAAGTTGTTGCTAATAACGAGGGTCAAGGTCGTGTAAACCAAAGAAACCAAGCTAGGGGTAGGGCATTCATGTTGGGAGTAGAGAAAGCTCGCCAGGATCCGAACATTGTGACGGGTACGTTTACTTTAAACGATCATTTTGCCACTACCTTATTTAACTCTGGTGCCGACTATAGTTTTGTTTCCACTACTTTTATACCCCTGTTAGGCATAGAGCCCAGTGAATTAGGATTCATATATGAGATTAAAATAGATAGCGGGCAGCTAGTAGAGATTGATAAGGTTATTAAGGGTTGTAAACTAGAAATCGAGGGTTATGTCTTTGACATCAATTTGATACCGTTCGGGCATGTGAGTTTTGATGTGATTATAGGTATAGATTGGTTGTCCAATCATAATACTGAAATAATTTATCATGAGAAAGTAGTGAGGATACCACTACTAGATGGCAAGGTACTTAGAGTATTAGAAGAGAAACCGAAAGAGAAAGCAAGACTTTTGATGAGTACTAAGGTTAGAGATAAGAAACAAGAAGAGATAGTAGTAGTGAGAGATTTTCCTAAGGTATTCTCGGATGACCTATCTGGATTGCTGCCTGTTCGGGAAATTAAGTTTCAGATTGAGTTAATCCCTGGAGCTGTACCAATTTCAAAGTCTCCCTATCGTTTGGCAGCTTCTGAATTAGAGGAGTTGTCAGGACAACTCAAGGAACTCCAGGACAAAGGTTTCATTTGACCAAGCTCATCGCCTTGGGGAGCACCGGTATTATTTGTGAAAAAGAAGGATGGTTCTTTTAGGATGTGTATTGATTATAGAGAGTTGAACAAGTTGACTGTTAAGAATCGTTATCCGCTTCTTAGGATTGATGATTTATTTGACCAACTGCAAGGTTTGCAGTTTTTCTCAAAGATAGATCTTAGGTCTGGATATCATCAGCTGAGAGTGCATGAGGATGACATTCCAAAGACTGCGTTTAGAACTCGTTATAGACATTTTGAGTTCACAGTAATGCCCTTTGGTCTGACCAACGCACCAGCGGTATTCATTGATTTAATTAATAGAGTTTGTAGGCCTTATCTTGATAAGTTTGTGATAGTGTTTATAGACGATATCTTAATCTACTCTAAGACTCGGGAGGAGCATGTACACCACTTAAGGTTAGTCTTGGAACTGCTTAAGAAGGAGAAACTGTATGCTAAGTTTTCTAAGTGTGAATTCTGGCTAAGTGAAGTGCAGTTTCTCAGGCATGTGATAAATGGTAATGGGATTCATGTAGACCCTAACAAGATTGAAGCTGTTAAGAATTGGAAAGCCCCTAGAAACTCTTTCTAAGGTTCGTCGTTTGGTTCATAGGATTGGCTGGATATTTACCGTAGGTTCATTGAGAACATTATCTAAAGATAGCTAAGTCTCTTACTATCTTGACTCAGAAGTGTAAGACTTTCGATTGGGGTGAGGAACAAGAATTGGCATTTCAAACCTTGAAAGATAAGTTGTGTAATGCGCCTGTTCTAGCTCTCCCTGATGGACCAAAAGACTTTGTAGTATATTGTGATGCGTTCGGGATAGGACTAGGCGGTGTGTTAATGCAAAGAAGTAAGGTGATAGCCTACGCGTCTAGGTAGTTGAAAATTCATAAGAAGATTATACAACTCATGATTTCGAACGGAGCAGTTGTGATGTTGCCTTTAAGATTTGGAGACATATCTACATAGACAAGAGTGTCATCTATATGGACCATAAGAGTCTTCAACATATCTTTAGTCAGAAAGAGTTAAATATGCGACAACGTCGCTGGATAAAGTTGTTTAATGATTATGATTGTGAGATTCGCTACCATCCTAGTAAGGCGAATATGGTGGCTGATGCCCTACTAGGAAGATAAAAGAAAATCCCAAAGAGAGTTAGAGTCTATGAATATGATTCTTCAGTCGAGTAACAAGGATAGTATACAAACGCCAGAAGAGTTGTGAATAATGGATTGCAGAAAGGATTGGATGAGAAGATAGAACAGAGAAGTGATGGTACCTATTTTGTAGTACATGGATTAATATTGATACTTTAAGGTGATGTAAGAACCTTGATAAAGATTAAGCCCAATAAGTCGAAGTACTTCTGTACACCCAGGAACTGATAAATGTATTAAGATTTGAGAGATAGGTATTGTGGCCTAGAAATGATTAAAGGAGATAGCTTAGTAGTTATGTAATGGTTTGACTTGTTTAAAGGTTAAAGGCTGAGCATAAAGGCCATTTGATGTGCTGTCAAGTGAAGGTTAATTATTTGATTATCAAGTTTTAAATTTATATTTAGCCGACAAACCTAAAACAACACTTAATAACGAGCATGTAACCCGGACAAGAGAGTTCTCGGTAAGTAGGGTGTCCGTACACTACGAGGGAACATTAAACTTAATATTCTATCAGTATTTTAATAGTCTATTTTACGGGTTAAACCTAAGCTATTACTTTGTCTAATGATATGGATTTTCAGCCTGAGAGACTGGCACAGTTTTGCTGATGACAAATATAATTCAATAAGACAAATAAAACACAAAAAAATAAGATTAGAAGATCAAAAAAAAGCGTAAAGCCAAATGACAGAAAACTGAATTAGCCATAGTAAAATCCAGTTCAATCTAGTTTTGTTTGTTTTTATGCAATGATTTACTTATCCTCGAACGGCATATCATCTTAGACTTAGGCGGCTAGCACCAGCAGTATTCATGGATTTGATGAATAGAGTTTGTAGGCCTTATCTTGATAAGTTTGTAATAGTGTTTATAGACGATATCTTAATCTACTCTAAGACTCGGGAGGAGCATGTACACCACTTAAGGTTAGTCTTGGAACTGCTTAAGAAGGAGAAACTGTATGCTAAGTTTTCTAAGTGTGAATTCTGGCTAAGTGAAGTGCAGTTTCTCAGGCATGTGATAAATGGTAATGGGATTCATGTAGACCCTAACAAGATTGAAGCTGTTAAGAATTGGAAAGCCCCTAGAACTCTGACTGAGGTTCGTTCATTCTTAGGATTGGCTGGTTATTACCGTAGGTTCATTGAGAACTTTTCTAAGATAGCTAAGTCTCTTACTATCTTGACTCAGAAGTGTAAGACTTTCGATTGGGATGAGGAACATAAATTGGCATTTCAAACTTTGAAGGATAAGTTGTGTAATGCGTCTGTTCTAGCTCTCCCTGATGGACCAAAAGACTTTGTGGTGTATTGTGATACGTCCGGAATAGGACTAGGTTGCGTGTTAATGTAAAGAGGTAAGATGATAGCCTAAGCGTCTAGGCAATTGAAAATTCATGAGAAGAATTATACTACCCATGATTTGGAACTGGGAGCAGTTGTGTTTGCCCTTAAGATCTGGAGACATTATCTGTATGGGACAAAGAGTGTCATCTATACAGACCATAAGAGTCTCCAGCATATCTTTAGTCAGAAAGAGTTGAATATTTGACAACGTCGCTGGATAGAGTTGTTTAGTGATTATGACTATGAGATTCACTACCATCCTGGTAAGGAGAATATGGTGGTTGACGCCGTAAGTAGGAAGGAAAGAGTAAAGCCTAAGAGAGTTAGAGCTATGAATATGAACCTTTAGACGGGTATCAAGGATAGGATACTGGCGGCTCAGAAGGAGGCTATGGATGAGTCTGCAAATGCAGGAAGGTTTAGATGAAATGATAGAATAGAGAAGTGATGGAACTTTGTATTACCTGGATCGAATATGGGTGCCTTTGAAGGGTGATGTGAGAACCCTGATAATGGACGAAGCCCATAAGTCAAAGTACTCTGTAAATCCAGGAGCTAATAAGATGTATTATGACCTTAGAGATAGGTATTGGTGGTCGGGTATGAAGAAGGACGTAGCTGTGTATGTTAGTAAGTGTTTGACTTGTTTGAAGATTAAGGCTGAGCATCAAAGGCCATCTGGCTTGCTCCAACAACCTAAGATTCCCAAATGGAAATGGGAAGGAATAGCTATGGATTCTGTGACTAAGTTGCCTAGGACAAGTAGTGGGCATGACACAATCTAGATCATTATAGACCGATTGACTAAGTCTGCTCATTTTCTACCTATGCGTGAGGATTATAAGATAGATGGGTTGGCTAGATTGTATTTCAATGAGATAGTGGCTAGACATGGTGTGCCAAACTCGATCATATCAAATCGTGATAGTCGTTTCACATCAAGGTTTTGGCAGTCAATGCAAGAGGCATTAGGAACTCGTTTTGACATGAGTATGGCTTACCATCCTCAGACCGATGGTTAGAGTGAGCGTACTATTTAGACTTTGGAAGACATGCTTAGAGCGTGCGTCCTGGACTTCGAGGGAAGCTGGGATGTTCATCTTCCGTTGGTTGAGTTTTCGTATAACAATAGTTATCATTCTAGTGTGAGATGTGCGCCGTTTGAGGCATTGTATGGTAGAAAGTGTCATTCGCCAATTATGTTGGCTGAAGTTGGAGAAGGTTAGTTGGAAGGACCTGAGTTAGTACAAGAGACTACTGAGAAGATATCGCTGATTAAGGATAGACTTAAGGCTACGCGTGATCGTCAGAAAAGTTATGCTGATAAGAGGAGGAAGCCTCTAGAGTTTAGTGTGGGTGATTTTGTCTTGCTCAAAGTGTCGCCTTGGAAAGGTGTGGTACGCTTTTGGAAGAAGGGGAAATTAGCACCTAGATTGTTAGACCTTTTGATATTGTTGAGAAAGTAGGCCTAGTGGCCTATCGGTTAGATTTGCCTGAGGAATTGAATGGTGTTCATGACACGTTCCACGTGTCAAACCTTAAAAAGTGTTTGGCTGATCCAACACTGTAAATTCCCTTGGATGAGATCCAAGTTGATGCCAAGTTGAATTTTGTGGAAGAGCCTGTGGAAATATTGGAGAGAGAGTTTAAGAAGTTGAAACGGAGTAGAATTTCCATTGTCAAGGTTTGGTGGAATTCAAAATGTTGTCCTGAATTCACGTGGGAACATGAAGATTAGATGAAATTAAAGTACCCGTATTTGTTTAGTGATGTTAGTAGTTGAATTTCGGAGTCGAAATTCTTTTAAAGGGGGGTAGAATGTAACCTTTGCCCTTTTTGTGTTCTGAATATTTCATTTTAGTCCTTTGACTATTTGACTTTTGTTAGTTTATTCAGATATTGTACCGTGTTGACGATGGCGATTTTGTTGAGAATTTGTGGTAATTTATGGTTTATTGTGAATAATAGTCCTTTTTAGAGGTTATTATTGTGTTATTTGTATTCCGTGTGGTTTGACCCGTGAATTTTGGGAAATGCCAAAAAACGAGTCCTGACACTTCCGTTAATGTCCAAATGAGTTTTGAAGGGTTTAAAGTGTAAATATGACAAGTAAATACATTCGAAAGTTAATGGAAGAAGTAATTTTTAAAGGTAATAAAATGCTAAATTAACTTATGGAAGAAACTTTACTTGGTTGTTTTTATGATCCCCGAGCTTTTAAGTGATATAAGAACACACAACGAAAAGAAAACCCGAGACACCCTTTGGATACATGGTCAGTTAATCAATTAGTAGCTGTAAGGTACATAGGGAGCTTATAATTCTTATAAGCCTAATTGTGTCCTGCATAGGATGGTACAATTTATATGCATTCCACTAAGATTCCTTTTCCATCATATCATTTGCATTTAAAAAAAGCACCACCCATCAAGTGTGTGTGCGTGTCGTAGTGCGTCGCGTAGAATACAGCCAAAACAACAAAACGACCCTAATATAATTATTCTAACTTTAATCATAGAACAGAGATACTTACGGGTTTAGGATACAGTTTGGTATGACATTTTAAACAACGTTTGAGTTGTCCATGATTTCATTACAAATACTGAATAATTGAATTGAATGTAATTCTTGTAAAGATGTTTGAATTTAAATTTCGTTTGGTCCTTTTTGGCGTTATATTGAGTGCTAGCATAGTTAGTTGATACAAGGTTTGAATTCGTTGTGAAAAATCGATTTTGGAGAACGAAACAATAAAAAAGAGGTGTGTTTGGTTCAAGGTCAGGATATAAAAAGGAAGAGGAAAGAGGGTTTTGAAGTTTATGATGTTAGCTAGGTCGTGGATGATGACAATACCATCTGTGCTTAGATAGGCTTATTTTTGGATACATATGCTATTGTATAGGCTCTATTTTAGGTCTTATTTTTAAGCACTTATGGCTTATTTTGGGTTTTATAAAATGCCTGAGAGCGTTGTACGGAGGCATAGGAAATGAATCCACAAGAGAGAGAGATGATTTTGATTATTTACTTGATTGTGCATATAGTAAATCGTAGGACTATTATCTATAGAGCTAAGGTGTTGACACGAAAGATGTATGATTGTACTTTATTAAGCTTATTTAAGGCTATTTTTTGGTTTGAGGCTTTCTTGGAGCTCACGAGCTACCAATAAGCTACAATACAGTCCCAACAGGCATAATTTGACGGCGTTATTGTGTCCGGGGTTGATTATTTTACGATATTATTTGATGAGCTATATATATGTTATAACTATTAGGAGTAAGGGTGGCCTTAATTTTGGGCTTAGTTTGATCGTAGAGTTTTTGGGACATGCTAGTAAGGTATGATCAAATAGGAATGGGAACTTCCTTATTGGGCCTTATAAACCCAATAAGGCGATATTTTATGTGCTGTATATATGTGAGAAGTTATAGGGATGTATATTGTAAAATATTAAGCTTATTTAAGGCTTATGGTTTTGGTTTTGGAGCTTTTGGGCTCACGACCCAATAAGCACAAATAAGCCACGACATATTTGACGGCTTATTGTGGTCCGGGTTATTTTCTACATATTATTATGAGCTTATATATGTTATTGGGCCTTAATTTTGGGCTTGATCGTATTTTGGACATGTAAATACCATAATGGACCCTTATTGGGCCTTAAAGCCCAATAAGCGATATTTAGTCGTTATAAGAGTTTTGACGGATTTTTTGAAAGTGAAATGTATTTACGAAGTGATATTGAACGTTATTTTGGGAGAAACGTTTTAGTAAGCGTCGAAGATTTAGATTTTGAAATATTGTCGGAAAAGTGTCGAAAGTTTGAAAAGTGTTTGAAATAAATGTTTGAAACTTTGGAACACGTCGTATAAACGTACGAGTCATGTTGAAATTTCATAAAAAGTTTATACTTTTAGAAGATTTTACTTAAAAGCATGATTTTTGATTTTAAATAAAAAAATATTATTTTATTATTTTATTTATTTAATAAATTCACTAAAAGACGAAAAATATAATTTTTCTCAAAACTTCTCTAATATGTTTATTATGAGTACGTTTCATTTTCAACCATATTATTATTATTTATAAGGTGACTAAGGTTACCGAATGAACTTATCGAGATATATTTATAATTATTTATTATAAATATTTATTTATATTACTTATCTATTTTCTTTAAATAGTATAAGTGTGTATTACTGAGCAATAGGATTGGTATGATTATTGGGGTATGTCGTCAACCATTACACCACTAAATTGTTTTGGGTACTTATACAACGCGTCTAAACTCTATGCATCAAATGTGAAGACTGCTTTGGAAATGAATGATTAAAATGGGACATTAACTGGACTAGGTCGTGTGCGGACGTCGTTGAATTGCTTGTGTGATTGAGAATTGGTTGTTAAAGACTTGCTTGAGGTGAGTTCTCATAGCCCCGCTTTTTATTGTTTTTCCGTTGGTGGAAAATGATACTCAAATGTGTTTTGAAATGTTTTGAATTGAACTGTGCGAAATGTGGTTTTATTTTTGGGACAAGATATGTTCTTATGACTGCTATGTGAATATTATGTGTTGTATGATTGTTTGGATCGGAGGGTTACGCCTATCCTATTATTTGTGTGATTATTAGAGCGGCTGAGTACGCCTACCCTGGTATGTGTGAGGTCCTACCCTAATCTAGTACTCTAGCTGGTAGACCCTTTAGGTGCGTAAGTGACATATGGTGATTGACTAGCTGGATTGCTAGGTTGTGTTACATGATTAGCGGGGGACGCTAAGTCATGGGTTGTTTGCATATATATATTCACTATCATATTGCACTATTGTCCAATGTTTTGAAATATTGGCACAACTTTTGGGTTTAAGGTCAAACCTACGAGCTCATCAACATTATTGTTGATGTTTTTGAGTATCATTTTCAGGTGAAGTAAAAGAGGAATAAGTTGATGACTTATGATAGCAGGCTTAGAAGTATCCCGTGTGGATTTTTTGTGTTAAGTCTTGCTTTTTTTATTTGTTTGGATTGAGTATTTGGTTTCAGTTTGGATTTGGACCCCTGTGTGGGCTATTGAAATTGTAAGAGATTATGGATTTGTTGGTAATTTGGGACATCACTCGAGTTTGTTCGAGGTCGATGGTTTTCGTAACACTTGAAGTTTATGCATTGTAGTTTTCTCTATATTGTATCTTGTGTTATGATTGATCATTATGTTGCATTCTTGAGTTTCTGCCATTGTCGGGGTGTGACAGAAATAAACTATGCACTTCTCGGGAGGCAACCCAAGTCTCTTTTAATTGTTTGTTTGTTTTAATTTCTGTTTTGAATAAATATGTACACCCTTTATAATTTTTTTTTCAAACTTGAAAAAATCTTAAGTGTGGGGGTGTTACATGCTCGTGATGTTTAATATATTATTGTTTGTAGTATGTTTGTTTGTTTGTTTTGATTTTGTTTGAATAAATTGCAGCAGGTAATAGAGGAGGATGCTTGGAGGAAAAATCAATTGATCTCACAAGCTTATACTAGCTTTTGTGTACCATTTATCATATGGAGTTCGATCGCGATTACTTTGCCCGGGGAGTTTCGTTTCTCTTGAACTATTATTTATTTTCCCTATTTTTACATACTTTGAAGTTTATTTTTCACATTGACGATAATGCAAAACTTAAGTATGGGGGAAGTAAATAGGGAAAACGAGACCGGTTTTAATATTCCTAATTTTGGGCCAATTATAAAAATTAGTGTGAGTACTTGTTTGCCCTTGTGATCTAGTTGTTTTTATGCTTTTAGGTTAATATATTAGAATAACTGGATCAATCCACTGGTGAAAATACGGTAAAATTTGAAAAATTCGAGATGTGTCCCAGTTAATATTGCAAATCCATTATAGGATCGATGACATTTGTTAGCGCATTTATAGCCCTTTCTACTAAATTGTGAGGATTTGAGCCTATTTTATATAGCATACATTTTTTATGCTTGAATCGTTTTGCTATAAGTGTGTCGGTGGTTTGATTTATTCTAGAACTTGTGCTTGTAAATCATTATGAATTCCGCAGTGAGATAACATTCGTGTGATATAAATGTATTCGCGTGACAAAGAGGCAATCTTAGGATTTTAACCAAGATAGCCTTTTTCGTTTACATATTTATTTTTAGCTAGTTACACTGATTAGCTAACCACCATATTAACCATTTTGTTGGCACTCACTTTTAGTGCTAGATACCCTTAGAACAACCTTCCGAGCCATTCTTTTCGTTTTTGTTACATCCACTAAAAAAGCAAAAAATATTTAACTTCAAACCTTAGCCTAACCCCTAGTCAATGTCTAAATGGTTGGTTACTAGTTGCTTGGTATGTGGAATATTTTTTTATGATTGATAGTTATGCCACATTTCACCATTTGTGTATGTCATTCCAACAAAAATGAAAATTGATCACCTTTATGTTTTGTATTTTTGTGGTGTATGCTTATGAGAAGTGTGGGGGGAGATGTGATGTATGAAAAAAAGTGAAAAAAAGAGGATGAAAAAGAAAAAAAAAATGAACAAGTCATCGAAAAAAAGGAAAAAAATATATGTGATGACAATAATAGCCAATGTGCTATATTATTATGAAGATGAAGGAAGACGAATTATTTAAGATATCGATTAGCCAATGTGCTAAGACGTGATATACTTATGTGGTGTTCGATGTGTGAAAGAGGAGTTTGTAAACAGAATCATTTCTGGGTTTGTGGTTTGTTCGGTGCCTAGCAACATTGGGACTTAGAGTTTTGACTAATATGTTCTCTTTAACCCATCTTATAAAATTATCCCATGCCTTATCTATACCCTTTATTAACCTGAAGCCTAACATTACAACTACAATAAAAGACCTCTTTAGATGTGTACACTCGGTGCTTAGGCCATGTCAGTGGATTTTTGTTTCTTGTACAAGCTTATGGTAATAAATTTAGTCATGACTGAGCTATGAATGTGATTTCTCTTATATACTCCACAACTAAATAAATAAATAAATGAGTGTTTAGTGAATTATATTTCATTCCTTTTTCGTGAGGTGCTTAGAAATGTTAATCAAGAAAGAAAACCTTTGGGTATTGTCACACATCTCAGTTTTTCACCAAAAGCTTAAAACGATGAATCTTATCTCGTACTTGTACTTGGTAGATTTGCATCGCATCTTTCTAATCATTCTTGTGCACCAAGTGGATTTTATTTTATTTTTCTTTAATCTGTGTTAATCAGCATGAAAACCATTGGGTATTGTCAAACATTCGGTTTTTCACCAAAAGCTAACCGATGAAATCTTTTCTTGTACTAGTATCTTGGTTAGATTGATCTTATTTTTTCTATTTCATTTTTGTGCTCAATGCTGGATTTTATTTTTCTTTAATTCTAAATTTTTTGGAGGGACAAGAAACCCCTTAGTGGGGGTGGGGGATGTGGTGTTTATGCTTTTGTGCTTAATTATAAAAATAAAACAATAAATATTGTCGATATTTTATAAAAAATTAAAAAAATAATTTACCCTTATGTTGTCATTAGGGGATTGTCTTTTTTTTTTCGTCAAATTTTTCAAAAATTAATTTTTTTTACCTTATTTTGTCTTTTAAGTATTTTCTTTTCTTAGATTTGCTTGAGGGCAAGCAAAGGTTAAGTGCAGGGGGATTTGATAACGCTTAAATTGAGTATGTTTTAGGAGCGTTATCCATACTTTTGTATAAGTTATTTGGCAATATATCTATGGTTTTGTTACTTAATTGTATCAAAGTGTGTTTGCAAGTATATTTGTAGCCAAGTACAGGAAAACAAGGAAAAATAACGAAAAAAAAGTAAAAACGAAGATTTGTGCATGTACGAAGAATCCCTCATAAAGATCAAGTTCGGGAAGCTTTTCAAGAGAAAAAGTGTCAACCATACAAGCTTCCAAGTCTCAAGATAGAGCTAAAATGAAGTTATATTGAAGTATAATGACCCACGGCCAAGCATAACTCAAACAGGAAGCTTAAACGCAAAATCAAGGAATTTGTATATTGGGTCATGTGGCCAGCCGCCCAGGCTGGATGGCCAGCGCCCAATATGGATGATGCAGATGAGCCGCTTGAATCAAAATCTAGCCGCGCGGCTCCTTTTCGTTGTGTTCTCCAAGTTTCATTAATACTCCATTTTAATGTGCCAACTCACGTGGGAATGATCAAGATCATTCTAGAATCCATTTCCTGGCATTTTTTGACCCTTTGTGCCCAAGTTTTATGCTTAGTGGCCAAGGGCATTTCAAGTATAAATAGGATACCTTATGCCTTAGTTTTCATCATCAAATCTTCATTCTCTCTTCTAATCACCACCAAATATTCTCCTTACACCCTAAGGACGAATTTCCACCATCATTTCTCTCCAAAAAGACCTCAAAACCTCTACCATTTCCAGAAGTAGTGCTCAAGAACATCAAAGAAGGTTTTAGGAACTATTTTCCGGCTTGGTACGAAGCGTATAGTCGATTCGAGGCTTAAGGGTTTCTCTAAATCCTTTCATTACCGATTGTGATTGCTACTTTGGTATAATACTTTAATTTCCAGAATGTTTATGAATGATATGATTGTTGAAACTTTGGTTTTTGTTGAAATAATCATGGAATAGTTCTTTATACACTTGTTTGGATGATGTTTATCATATGAGGATTGTTTATGTTTGATTATGGTTTTGATCAATTTCATGTTATGTTTGAGATCCGCTTGTGCTTGAGTTTTGTAACACATGCTTATCATGCTTGGTTAGTTGTTGGTGATTTCATAGGTTGAAAAAGTTTTCATTCAACAACTAGTTATAATCATTTTGTCTATGGATGATTGTCTATTGTATTGACCATTTCTTTAGTGGCTTGATTATGCAAAGAAACTCAGGTGTGAATGTTAACAAGTTTCTGAAATGAACTGCGAATCAAACTTATTAATTAAACATAATCGTGAATTGGTTGATTTGGCTTAATGCTTGATTTTGTTGTCTTATAATCATACGCGTGGGTTATAAACTTTAGAATCAAAGATTATAATCTGTCACCATCATATTCTTAACTTATAATTGATTTTTGATGTAAGTGAAAAAAAACGAGATAACACAAATTGAATCTGTTGATTCAGACGAATACCAGAAACAATCTTCCAACTACCGTTGATTCAAAAGAATACCGATAATCAGGCAAACTCTAACAATCGTTGATTCAAACGAATAACGATTATTGAGAGAATCTTAGCAAAACTGCCAAGAATTGATTAAAGCAAAGCTTTATTACCAATATCAAAGTATTAAACCATATCCTTGCACCTCATTTTATAGGAGAAGGAGTGCTTATAAGTTAGCCTTCTATGGCGATGTGGGATATAAGATAAATATAAACGTAAACTACGAAACTACGAAACTACAAAAAGTATGAAACTACGAAACACGACATATGGTGAAGGCATAATTGCATCATTCTACCCGCAGATTTTTTTTAAACCAGTTAGTACAGATCTTTGGGTTGTATCTGCTTTCTTTATGTTTTTGGGTTTTGTCATTTGGATTCTTGAACATCAAATCAGTGAAGAATTTAAAGGTTGACCAGTTCAAGAAATCGGAATAACGTACTGGTTTGCTTTTCCAACCATTGTTTATGCCCATAGTGCTCTTATATTTATTTCAAAATCAATACAACCAAATTATACCGTTTTAATGAGTCACGTAGTATAATCCATGATTGACAAGACATAAGCTGCAAAGTAATTTGTCAAGATTTGTGGTCACACTGTGGTTGTTTGTAGTGCCGATGCTTGTTTCAAGCTACACTAGTGCCGGTGCTTGTTTCAAGCTACACTGCAACACTAAGTTCACTATTAACTATTGAACAAATTCGGTTAGCAACAAATACAAGCTCAATTTGATATCATTATAGTTCCCCCGTACAGGGAGCCCTTGTTAGGAACTTGAATACTACAGACACCAGGTTAACTAAAACTTAAAACCATACTATACATTAGAATCATATGCTGATGCTTTGACATGTGGGAGTAAGAAAGGTTGTTTTGATGCAATTGTTGCCGAAATTCCTTACATTAACAAATTCCTTGCACATTTTCCATCTGGATACTTCATGACCATTTCTGAAGATATCACTAATTGTTTTGGCTTTGTGAGTGTCTTCACCACACCATGATTATATTAAACTTGCTAACTGTTCTTCGTACTAATGTTAACTATAATTTGCCAGCATTCCCTATAGGCTCACCCTTGGTCCCTGAGATCTCAAGACAGATTGCCAAACTATGTGAAGATGGCCGGGACTTTAATTTGTTGGAGGATAAGTGGCTTAACACATAATCAAACGATTACGCGCCTTCACAGAAAGTTCTAAACTTCGAAGGGTTGCGTGGTCTATTTCTAATCAGTGGAGCGTCAATAGTAGCTGCTCTTTTCCTATACATGCTTTATTACATCCATGGAAAAGGCCATTTCACCTATGTAATGATGACACTAACTTGCTAATAAAGAATTATTGATGTGTAACTTGTTACTATAACTCTTACGTTTTGTTTAGGTTTCCCAAGTGCGATGACAATTTTGAACGATGTTTAATTGTCATGGAAACTGTAGAAATGCAAAGATGTCTATCAAGCATCTAATAAGACTATCTTTATCAACAAATTCGTGAGCTGTGAGTACACAAAACTTTCAATACTAAAGGAAAATTTAAAGAAAATATGATAGTTAGGACTATGAATCATGAATAAGTTAGATCTGGGGTGTTAAATGTACTGATATACTGTAAGATCTAGTTGTCATATATTTGGCACCCTTAATTTGGTAATATGTTTAGTCCTACATCGCTAGGAAGTACAAATGAGAGTATGTTTTAACGAGAGTATATTTTACACCCATTAGATGGGCTGGCACGACCTTACTTGAACATGTTTTGCTCGTACCTCTGTATTCTTGATTCCTCAAGAGACAGAAACCCGTCTCTGGTTGATCCATTAAGACCATATAGCCAGAGCGTGATTAAGTGAGCCTCATGGTACCAGCCATGGCTCAATAGAGAATCGTTGTCGGTTCCGTCTGATGGTTCTTGGCATGGCTACATGGTTGTCTGACAGACAATTTATTCTTTTTTTGCTTCAATATGCCTTTTAGCACATGAGTAAAAGCAGTAAAAAGTTAGCAATTCAAACAACTACTTTTGTGTACAAATGTAACAGACCAGAAGACCATTTAACTATGGTACTATTCTTAACTGACCATTTAACTATGGTACTGGGTTCTGGCATTTGGAATCATGCTATACCAAGACTAAACAACTTGTTCTTGCACCTCATGACTTGAAGTTAAACCTTTACTCGAACTGAAACCTGCAAGCATTGTCACAATTACTTAACATGATCAGATAAAACATGTTACACCATCTTACACTATGCCTATAAAGTAACTAAACCCCTAACGCACCTTGAAAAATAATGACAATAAGAAATAGAACTGTGATGAGCATAGCAAAGATACTAATGCTTGATGTTGACGAGGATGATGATTGTGATGATGGTGATCTTACTGCTCTCATTTTCTTCAAAGATTTCCTCCGTTTAATCCTCGCACATTTTTTCATAACTAGCTCAGATATCTCCTTAACTAACCGCAAGTCATTTGTACTGAGTGATGGGCCTTTCCGTGGTCGAGGTGGTTTTGGAGCCTTCTTTGAGTTTCTTGTTTTGTGCTTTTCTTTCAATTGTAATTTGCCAATAAGAGGCACAAGTTCCCTTTTTTCTACTTCAGATTTATTGTTAATAGATGCTTCTATGTCGTTATACTCATCATCACTATTTGTCCCCGAATTCCTTCTGAAATTACTACTATCTTCACCATCATCCGACCCTTTACAACTTAAGGCCCCAACTAGCATTCTAAGCACATTTTTGGCCCTTTTGTTATTTGTCGCATGCTCATTTATTGGGTCGTCTTTGCATTCACTTCCGGTACTCTCGATGTCACTAATGGGGTCAATCTCTTTTATCATTTTGCTATGGTTTCGTAACTTTCGATACTATCAAGAATTCTGGCACTCGTATGATCTTATCAACCCCCCGGATTCTCTTTGTTTCTGCACAAAATCATGTTGAACAACATCATTAGTTTTCTCTGATTGGATTAATCACGTGTATATTGTTAGTGTACGTAATTGCTTAGAATAATAAGAATGCAATTATTGGGCCGAAACCCAATCCAGGTAATCACAACCCGCTAGATAAAAAAATGACAGTTACAACATGACGGTTACAAAACAGTTACATAAATGTTTTTGACAGTTATTCATCAAGGGTCACGATGGTTCAAAATGAACCAACACAACTTTTAGACATACCTTTTCAGTTTGTATAAATAGGAACAGATTTGTAAGAACAAATGTAATGATTCAGATTCAGATTTATAAAGATTTATGATTCAAAGATTTTAGTATATTTTGATTACAATTTAGAGATTCGATCCAACATTTGAAAGGTTTCAATCTAACATTTGGTATCAGAGCCTTTGGTAATAAACCAAGATCATCATATACCATTTTTAAGAAATCATTGTGTTCTTTTTCTAATCAAAACGGCACCAAGGATTTTTTCCAAAAACGTTTTTGCAAATCATACAAACACAATCTCTGTGTTTGTCAAAACGTTTTAGCATAAGGCGAATCCGACAAATCACCGCTGAGTGAAGAATCACTGGCAACGAAGGGCTTCAACCCTGCAAGCATATCAAACGACAATCGGAAAACCATAACCCAAAAAAAAAACAAAAGGGATTAGGCACCGTTTTTTTTCAGATTCGAAACAAAGAAAAAAACACATCAAAAGGGAACAAACACACCTTTTGAAGATTCATATCCCAAATTGAATCATCACAGAATCAAGATATCCGAAAACCCCCAATTCTGCAGCGGTATTAAGATCCCCAATTGATTGCGAAACCCTAATTTTTCGCACAAACCAAATCAAGGGAATCATCAACTACGAACACAATCGTAGTTAGAAGAAAGGATAAGGGCCATCCTCATCGGTGAACAAATCACCATCGAAGACAAGAAGGCAAGAAGAAAAGAAGAGATGAACACCTCAAGGAGACGAACTCACAGAGACAAACTCCACAAAACCAAAAGAGGCGGACTAAAAAAGGGATAAGGGACACGAGGGTTAATATTAACCCTAAGAGGTTTTCAAAACAAACCCCCCACTTTCATTTATTTTATATATCAATTTAGATATATATAGGTTTAGGCTATTGACATAAGTTACCCCTTAGATATTAGGATTGTAACTTTGCCTAAAACCCGAAGATAGAAAATATAGTAGTCTAAAAAAATTACACTGCCTACTATATCGAGAGAATAATTTTTAAGGAGTAATTAACCTTAGATTATTCGGTTTAAAGTTTCAAAACTTCTTATTTGGTTTATGATAAGAAAATTTCAAGACTTCTTATTTGGATTACGATAAGAAAGTTTTTTTTTTAAGATTTTACTTATTTGGTTTATGATAAGTAATATATAAAGGATTAAGATTTTTTAAGAATCAAACCTGCGTTTTTCCTTAAAAACGCAACCATTGATGCCATTAGAGACGGTTTCAACACCAAACCGGTGATTAACCAAGGAGCATAAAAGATGTCAAATTGGAGAAGAAAGAAAGAGATGTCGAAAGAACTACAAGGGTGCCACAAATTGAACAAGAGACTGATTTTAGAGAAGACCACAATATTTGTGGGTCAAGGCAAAGAATTAACATGCCTTCAAGGTTTCTGTTCAGAGATTTCTGCAAGATTGTAGATGAGGGCTAAGAAAAACCTGCCCCGAAGTCACTATGGCGATCAAAAGGATCAAGTGACTGGACGGACCCTGAAATAGATAAGAGACATAAAAAAAACATCAAGCTTTAAAGACTGAAGACATCAAAGCATCAAGGACAAAGAAAAGGATCAAAGGATCAAACGAAAATGAAGACATTGAAGACACAGCGTTTGTGATTACGGGGGAGAATATTGGGCCGAAACCCAATCCGGGTAATCACAACCCGCTAGACAAACCCGCAGGCCAAACCCGGCGGTTACAAAAAACAGTTAAATAACTTATTTACAGTTATTTTCGAAGGGTTACAACGGTTAAATCTAACCGACACAACTTTTAGACACACTGTTTCATGTAATATAAATAGGAACAGATTTGTAAACGTTTCTGTATGATGACAATGATGAATGATTAATAGAAAATTCAGATTTTTCTTGTTTCTGGTATATTGATGATTAAAGATCCATAGAAATGGGCCAACAATTGGTATGAGAGCAGGATTCATCATATACCAAGATTCATCATATACCATCTTTGTGTTCCATT
>BQNB010092277.1:0-26658 GCA_026074375.1 Tanacetum coccineum | reverse complement strand
GTCATTTTTGTTTTAGTAAAAATCTGTCAAGTCATGTTTTAGTTTTAAAAAGTTCTTTTTAATTTTCAAAATTAGGTTATTTAAAGTTGTTTTTAGAGTCTAAATTTTTGAGCATAAGCTCATTAGTTGTCAATTTTTATCTGTTTTAGCTTAGTTTAGCTTTTAGACTTATTTTTCTAGCTTATTCATAGGTCTGCAAAAGTGTAGTTGTCTTTGAAGAAAAACTAAAAAAGTAGCAAATCAGTGTGAAAAACTGTTTTCATAAGCCTTTTTCGGGGCTTATTTGATTTTCAAACTATTTTCTGAGTGACGATTTAGAAAGCCCAGAGGATAAGATTTTTAGGGGTATAACCCACATATCCATAAGGATCCATTTGAAAGCTTAAAAGTAAGCCCAAAAGTGCCCTTGTGCCTGTTTGGTTAACAGTTTTAGCCCAAAGAGCTTATTTGCTTATTTTTTGCTCTTGGCTTGTTAGGATTGCTTAATTCTTGTGTCTATTTGCTTATTAGGATAGTTTAAGTCCATTTTAGCTTATCTAGAGCTTATTTGAGCTTATTTTCACTTTTAGCTTTAAAATGTTAAGTTTTAAAGCCTTTTAAGTGTTCCTGTCTTTTAAGCTTAGTGCAGCTTATTTTCCTTGCTTATTTTGTTTAAATTTGCTTATTAGGTGTAGAAGCTTATCTGTTTTAGCTTATTCAGTTATTTCATTTGCTTATTAAGTTTTTAAAAAGCCACCAGTTTAGCATACTAGTCTTAGTGTAAAAAAAGCAATTCAGTCCTCTTTTTTAGCTTATTTCCGTGCTTATTTGTGGTTTCTAAAAAAGTTGTTTTTATTAATTTTTTAAAAAAAAAGAGGCAAAAAGGGAAGGTGGAAGTCCAAGGTGAGCAAGGCTCGAACCTTGGACCTCAACACCCTCAACCTTTACACACACACTGCACTACACACTTGCCCTTGGGTCTTTTTCAGTTTTCATTTGCAAAATCTATTACTTAACCCATTTTTACCCAATTAGCTTATAAGACCTTTTCTGCTTATTTCGTAGCTATCTTAGTACAAAGCACTTTTTCTTAATTTTTCAGATTTTTGTTCCAAGATCGTTTAATATTTTTAATTAATTTTTCTTTTTAAAATAGTTTTTAATTCATAAAAAATTATTAAAAAGTCAAAAAAATATAATTATTTTTTTTTAAATTTTCTTTTATCATTTAGCACCTACGAAAATTAATTTTGCACTCGTAGGGTTAAATTTGTAGAATTTTGGTTTTTAAAGAAAAGGGTTTTGATTCCCGTTCTCGTTTTTAGGTTTTAAGCTTTAGTTGCTTTCGTTTTTAGGTTTTCTTTACTTTTCTTTGCTTATTATCAGTAGAATTAGAGTCCAAACCCAAAAACTTTAAAATCATTCAAAAACGCGATCACGAACTTAATCCTGATTCTCAATTCACTCCTCGACGGGAAACGACCCGGGAGATTTTAGATTTTGCTTTGGTCAAAAGTAATTTCTTTGAATCTTTTGGAATACGTATACTATATATTATAATTACCTCTAAAAAGATGGTTATCAGTAACCCTAAAGGAGGGAAAATCACAGGTAGAGGTACAATCAAAACTGGTAATTTAGATTTTGAGAATGTGTATTTTGTAAGAGAGTTAAAGTTTAACCTCTTTAGTGTCTCACAAATGTGTGACAAAAATTATAGTGTTCTCTTTAATGACACTGAATGTATTGTTTTATCTCCAAACTTTAAGTTCACTGATGAAAATCAAGTTTTACTTAAAGTTCCTAGAAAGAATATGTATAGTGTTGATTTAAAGAATATTGTTTCTAAAGGAGGTCTAACTTATCTCTTTGCAAAAGCTACATCTGATGAATCTAAACTTTTTCATAGAAGACTTGGACACATAAATTTCAAAACTATGAATAAACTGATTAAGGGAAATCTTGTAAGAGGTTTACCTTCAAAACTTTTTGAAAATAATCAAACCTGTGTTGTTTGTCAAAAGGGAAAGCAACATAGAGCTTTTTGTAACTCCAAAACAGTAAGTTCAATCAGCCAACCTTTGCATATGTTGCACATGGATTTGTTTGGTCTAACATTTGTAAAAAGCTTAATGAAAAAGATGTATTGCCTAGTTGTTACAGATGATTACAGTAGGTCTAGTTGGGTTTTCTTTCTAGCTACTAAGGATGAGACTAGTGGCATTCTTAAGTCCTTTATAACTGAAGTAGAAAATCTAATAGATCAAAGGGTTAAGGTGATTAGGTGTGACAATAGAACTGAGTTCAAGAATAAGGAGATGAATCAGTTTTGTGAGAGAAAAGGTATTAAGAGACAATTTAGTGTAGCTAGAACTCCTCAACAAAATGGAGTAGCTGAGAGGAAAAATAGAACACTTATTGAGGCTGCTAAGACAATGCTAGCTGATTCTAAGCTACCTACTACTTTTTGGGCTGAAGCAGTTAATACTGCTTACTATGTGCAAAATAGGGTATTAGTAACTAAGCCTCATAATAAGACCCCTTATGAACTTTTTCTTGGTAGAAAACCAGCTTTAGGCTTTATGAGACCATCTGGGTGTCATGTTACAATTCTCAATACCATAGATCACTTAGGCAAGTTTGTTGGGTATTCAATCAATGGTAAATCATTTAGAGTATTCAACAGTAGAACTAGGATAGTTGAAGAGAACCTGCATGTCCAGTTTAGTGAGAATACACCTAATATTGCAAGAAGTGGACCAAATTGGCTTTTTGATATTGATGCACTAACAAAGTCAATGAATTTTAAGCCAGTTGTTGTAGGAAATTAGTCTAATGGTAATGCAGGTACAAGAGCATGCGATGATGTTGGTAAATATAGAATGGAGACAGTACCAGGCAAAGATTACATTCTGCTACCATTGTGGACTTATATGTTCCATTTTTTTTTTTTTTCTTTTTATTTTTTATTTTTTTTATTTTATTTTTCCTCACCATTCTCTCAAAGTTCAAAGAGTTCTCAAGATGATGGATCCAAACCTTCAAGTGATAATGACAATAAGGTTGATGAAGATCCAAGAAAAGATAAGTGATAAGTATTGATCAAAGTTGAGGATGATAATTTACGCACTAACCAAATGTTAATGCTTCTAGCACAAATGTATTGATCCCAACGAACAGATCTTGACCTCCTTATCTTGATGTAAGGTTTAGTATCCTTGGATAAATCCAAAGGCACTAAGACTGAAACTTTGAGTGTATGATATAAACTATGTGGATTTATGTTTGTTTAAATAAGAAGAATAATAGTAATGTATGTATGACAAACAAAATTACAACCAAAACAATAAGCTCTAATATAATAATACGAACACTCTTTGATAGTGTTAGGGTTTACAACCTTGAAGCTATGACAATGACTCGTTTTTGTATATATTAATTCTATGCCTTAGGACCTCCTTTTATACACTAAGAAGTCCTACAAGGCTTACAATACATTCCTAAGATATCATGATCTTTTCTAAAAGCAAACATAATCTCTTAAACAAATACATTTACGTTCTTCTTTACAAATAACCTAATACTATCTTTGTTATGTATTTCTTGTTCTCAAATAATCCTTATCTTTTACTTGTCTTTATCCTTATGACCAATTGTAAACTCTTCTAGCAGTTGTAAATCCAGCAGCATTAACTTTTGTACCATCAGTACTAATAAACATAAGCAGTAGTAACTTTAGTACTAGCGGTACTAATATATACTAACAGTAGTAACTATGTACTAGCAGTCTTAACTTTACTACTAGCAACACTAACTACTTAGCATATATTTCTTAGATCACTAAAGTACTAACAATTATGATTGACGTTTATTAACTTTCCACTAACAGTCTTAACTACTTAGAGTATTTGCTTTAACAGCAGTAACATTCACCTAAGTAGTAGTAACTTCAAGAAGCCTTTTAATCCTAACAATCCTCCCTGAAACTTGATGTTCATCTTCTGAATCTTCAAGTTTCATTCAAAGTCTTTACCATCACCAGGAGGATGCTTCCAAACACTTCATTTACCATTTTGCTGCTTTACCATGAGCTTGAGTAGTTGATAAACCATCTCATTCCACTAATCTGCTTCAAGATTCTTGTTAAGCATGTTTGTGATTGTTATTGGTGTAAGGGGATATATCTTTTCAACCAACGTGAAGACATGTAAATATTTAAACCTTACAAAGTGCACTCCACAAGAATCATATAACTTCTAAACTATCACCTCCTTATAGATATCTCCATACTTTACTTTCTACATCAGGTTTAAACATTACTCTCAAATTACCCCATAACACCCTTTCAAAATCTTCCTCTGGCCTGTTATCCCCATGCTTAGCTTTAACTAACTTCCACAAATTTACTAAGTCTTCTCTGTCAAATTCACTAAGCAGTTGGCTGAACACATGGTATAGCTTTGAACTTCCATCGGCTCTAACTATTTCATAATACCCTAGCATACCTCTTGTGTGAATCTGAAAACCTAGAACTGGTACTTTGGTAGCTAGAGGTATAGCATTGATTGCAATTTCTTCTTCTTTGGCAAGCTCAAAGCATTTCTTAAGAACTTCTTCCTCTTTACAATCCTTTACTCTTTGCCTTTTAGAAGATTCTTGTTCTTGGTTATCCTTTGCTCTTTTACTACCAATTGGTTTCTTCCTGCTGCTGCCTTCAGCTTTCTTTTCACTACTTATTTCCTTTTGTACCTTTTCTGAAGGAAGATCTTCTTCTATGGGAACAAAGCTATTTATCCACTTCATATGCTTTTAAAAAAGCTTTTGAACTTCATCAAAGCTTTTATCCTTTAACTATGCATGTGAGTAGCCTGCCATGTTCTTCAAATACTGTATCATTTGATTTCTTCTTTGAGTTTTAGTGGGAGGTTTATTCCTTATAGCTTCTGCTCTTTGTGCTACAAAGAACTTCTTTCTTTCTCTAATAAGTTCTGCCAGCCTTCTTGATTTTTCTTCAATGGACATGGCTTGTCTTTCATTTTCTTGTAAATTTGCAGCTAATTCATAATCTGCCTCCATTATGGCTTGCTCATTGTCCCATTCTTCATAAATAGTTGCTCTGCTAGCTTCTTCTTATGCAGCTCTCTCTTTTTAAATTCTTTCTAATTCTTCTTGCTCTTCAGCTTCAATCTTTCTTGCAAGCTCTTCATTAAGTTCTATTTGATCTTTCATCTTTAATAGCTTTTTAGGCTTAATCATTATTGCCTTGCCTTTGTCTTTAGACTTCTGAGAAGGAACTGTTGTTGTTACAGTAGATTCAACAGGTTCTCTGAAAGCAATTCCCTTAGCTCTTTGCTGTGGTGGTGTAGTTATTGCAGGTGTAGCAACAACTGTTGTAGTAGCAGTACTAACCATTGTAGTGGTAGTTTTAACATTTTCACTTGATTCTTGAACCACATCTTTTTCCTTAGGTTTTGCACTCTTCATTGCAGCAAGTGCTTGAGCTAGTGTAATTTCTTGAGCTAAATCGATTTCATCAATACTAACAGGCTCTTCAGTCTCTACAACTATCTCATCACCATAAAAAACACCAGTATCAAACATCAGATTATCATCATTCTCATCATTCCTCCTCTAAGTCTCAACTAGAGTAACTTTAGCATCTCTGTCAATAGCTTCAATTTTACTCCTCCCCTATTTGGATGCATCCTCCTGAGTACCCAAACTTTCATCATCTGAGGATTCTACTCTTCTTGTGACACCAACCTTGTACAATCTCTTGAAGTTGTAAGTTCTGAACCCTGATTTCTTTTTTAACTTTTTAACTCTCATCTTCAAATTTGTGATCTCTTGAGCTTGAGCAGTCTTAGTATGTTCCAGGTCAAGGACTCTCTCAGACAATTTGGTACACATATTCATCAATTCAGTGAGTTTCATTCTATCCTTACCACTGAGCAGTGGATCATTGGAATATGTAGGTACATATTCCTCATTTGGTACATCAGCAGTAGAATCACTAGGGTGTGGAACTTCAGTATTCTTTCTCTGCTTCCTCCTAGACTGTTTTTTTGGGGTTTAGATGTAGATGGTTGAGTAGTAATGGGTATCTATTGAGAATCAATAGGAATGTCTGTATCTTCACCCTTTTCTTGATTAGCTTGAACTGATAGATCTTAAATTCAGGATCAATAAACAATAGAATGTGTGTTTAGGTGTTATGTGCGTGTTTATTATAAAGAGATAAAGATAGAAAGTAGAGAGAGAAAGAGGGAGGAGGAGGATTAGAGAAAATGATTAGCATGAGATTAGAAGACACCCCACACTAATAAGGAGGTGGTGGGGTATTTATACCCAATTACAAATAAGAGCAAGGAGCTCTTGTCTCTTAGCTTTTAGCTATTTGTCAGGTCTCGTGACTTTATTTAAGTCACAAGCCTATCACCTAACCTATTACACAATATTATTTCTTTATTTATTACAAGACTTTTATCTCAATAAGATCGTCACTTTTATCATTCCTAACAATCTTCCCCCAAGGGACGATCATTAAGATCTCTCTTTGGTTGCACTAATGATCATCATTTTTCTATTCGTAACAATCTCCCCTAAAGGATGATCATTGAGATCTATCTTGTGACCTTGATCTTTGAACTTTAATGCTCGATTGTTCTTGTTGTGTAATAGTGGTCTTGTTCCAATCATGCTCTAGAGATCTTGATCATGATCTTTCCATTTTCCTTTTTGACTTTGCCTTTGAGATCTTTTCATATCATCATTCTTTACCATGATTCCATCTTGATTTGTCTTTTAAAGCTTCTGACCAACATACTCATACTTTCTTGACAACTTACAATCTTCCTCATGTAGAAATTTTGTCTTGATCAATAATTTTGATGTTTTGAAGAAGTTCTTTGATTTATCAGAGTTGCGGAAGTGTATCTTTGAACTTTGAGTATGAGATATGAAGGAATGAATATGACGGTGTTCATGCTTCTGAGAGGTAGAGATGTTGTTAAAGTTGTTATTCATAAATGTACCCCCCTGATTGACTTCCCCCCAGTTCTTACCGCATGACTATAAGCAGTTCAACTGGTTCCCCCCAAACATATAACCATTCGAAACACATACTTCACATAGACAACTCATAGAAGAAAGAAACTATAATCTTCAGATCAATAAAGTCCCATTGTGGCATTATATCAAAATATTTAGCTAGAACACTTCTCTTCCCCCTGATTATATTTGATGACCATCAAACATAATCATAATCTTGTTACACCTGAATATTCGATAGTGAAGTCATGTGTGGAGTGCAGTCTGATCATGAGAGTCAACTACTATCTTTAATTCCAACAATCTCCCCTCATCAATATTGTGACATCATAAGTAACCTTGGTAATCCAACACTTCACTTGAATAAATCAAGGAAATGTTGTTTGTGTTTTTCAAAAACAAATTCCAAAAAAAACACGATAACTACTAGATCACTTAGATTACTAGTTAACGCTAATTGAATCATTAAACAATCATTTTCAAATTAATGACCTACGTTCAACGTTGGCTTGATTTTAGCACTAGTAGGATTTCCATTCAATCATTGTGAAATACTTAATTTAAGTATCACTCTTGAATGTTTCGGCAATGTCACTAAGATATTCAATGTCACATAGACATATAAGCGACTCTTGTAATTTTTGTATCTTTGATGTTTAATACAAATGTACTTTTGTGTCCTATGTGAGATTTATGATTTGATCTCATTTGACTCTAGACTCAATAAGTGAGTTTTGGTTTTTGTGATTGGAGGCTGGAGCAGATTGTCACCTTTTTAATATCAACAATCTCGGAGTGAGATGTCAATAGATTATGTATTTAATCTCTGTGACAATGAAACAAGATTCTTTTGAGAGAATCTTGAGTGGCTAGGAAGGGTTGTGCATTGCATCACTGGGTCCATGATGTCTTTCTTTAATACCGAATATCATCTTTGTGATATTCGATAGATTATGTATTGACTCGGTTTCTGCCTAATGTTTGTGAATGGCTTCTTTCTTTCACCCTTTGCACATCATTTCTTTTTCATTCTTCAACCCCTTCAATGTCCACTAAGACGTCATTACTATCATCATGTTGTGATTGTTCCGATGATAGCTCATGCCTTAGTTGACATTATTCCCATTCACATTCAACTCCATCATACCTAAGGACTTATATACTATCTATGGAATGTCCCTGGGTAGATCCCTTCGGTTCTGGTTAGATCATGGGATAATACCTAACCTTACCACCTTATTTCTTCTTTGATCATCGTGAGGTAGTTGGTTGTTGGGTATTAAGATCAGAACCATAAAACCTTTTGAAAATCAATCAAAGTGTTTGATATAAATCAAAACATTTAACACTTTGAAAGTTTCACTTTTGAGAAATACTCCCCCTACACATGTGCATCGATATTCAAAATTATTTTGCACATGGAGGAAAGAGTTGATTGCACTTTGAGTCTTTTAGATCACTTTGTTATTCCACACACTTAAGCATTTATCTTTCTTGATCACATTTTAATCCAATTTTCTCCCCCTCAAAAATAGCATACCATATGATATTTTTGATATCAATGGATTAAAATAGCTATATGAGATTTTGAAAACACATGGGAGAAAACGGATATAGCATGATTATGATTTGGAACCTTTCTGAATGTACTTGAACAAACTAGTTGTGTCAAAGTATGTCGATATCTAAAACGAATGGTCAGTAGATTGCTCACTCCTCATCTTGTTAAATTCAGGAAACGGTCGTAACCGGACACAATCTTCACCATTTGTACGTTTATCGATATAAACACACTTGACAACAACTATTTTTATATCGATTATTATTCATTTGTTCAAAACATTTTCCATTATACTCCCCCTCAATAATTAAACACCTCATTTTGTATGCCACCGCAATTATATCGAGGGATAGAGTTAAGATGCCTTGGTATATCACTGAAGAACCACTTTTGAATCCACTGAATGTTTTGGATACATAAATTTTGACTTTTATGAGATGTATCCAACAACATTAAAGGCATTTGATTTTTTAAAAAACTCCCCCTCAAAAATTGATCCATTTATAAAAATGATTCGAATTTTTAAAGTATCGAGAGAAGGGAGTGTTGAACACACAATTTTTAAAAGATTTTGAAAAATCTTTTTGATAAAATCTTGAAAAATTGTGTTCAACATTTTCAAAAGCATTTACTTGAGCTAAACTCAAGTCCGAGAAGGTGAAAGCTTCTCGTTGTTAGGATAAATGCACAAAAATGTACACTTTCCTTTATTTGAAGAACGAGTCCTAAGCTGACATTTACTTAGAAGTCGTATGTCCCGAGCACACTTTTTGAAAAGATGTTGATAAAAAATTGCTCGGGACAAAGAAGATTTCTCTTCTTTTAAAGATAAAGCGCACTGAAGCGTACACTTTCCTTTTATTTGAAGACCGGGTTGTAATTTGACATTTGATTATAAACCATCTACATCAAATTTAGACAAAAACCTTTGGAACCCATTTAAGCATGGTGCTCACGGGTTTGCCAAGTTTTGAAAACCATTTTAAAGTTGTGTCTATTCGATGTAAAGATGTTGAGTTCCAACGAGAGCTTGAAACTGGTGTTTCATTTGAAAACAAATCTCGTGGAATCAATAGAGATTTAAAATTCCTTTCGATTTTCCATTGATTATTGAAACTCGGTGTTTCATGTGGAGTTTTAAATCTTATTGACGAAGAAGATTTCCATTTGTTATTGTCATTTGATGAAACTTTCTGAAAATTTGTTTTTTCATCGTTTGAAAATCTTTCTTTCATGTTGATGGTTGAAGCAAAGTCATTCTTGTTTTGCATTGAAAGCATTTCTAATTTGGAATATTTAAAAGATTTTGAATGACTTTGCTTTGGTCGCCACACTTGTTTTACCGGTGTAAAACGAGAATGTGGAGTAACAAAAACTTGATTTTGTCCTTTTAAAGTACTTGTCATAAAACTCTTTTGAAAAGTAGATGCTTCAAAAGTTGGAGATTCCTTAATTGGTCTCCATACTTGTTTTGCCGGTGTAAAAAAAGAGTGTGATGTTTCAAAAGATTGATTCTTTGCATTTGAAGTTCTTGTCTTAAAACCCTTTTGAGGAAAAAATCTTTCAAAACTTTGAGATTTCTTAAAAAACTTCCTATCTTTTTGTAAAGAATAGGTTGTAAACTGAGAAACCCTTCTCAAAGACGTTTTTGAAGATTCACCCATGTGAACCTTTTCCAAAACACTTTCTTTAGGTTTTGAAGATTTTGAAACATTGATGTTCCATTTTTTCCGATTAAGAGAATCAAACTTCACTTTTAAAGCATTATACGAAGTTCTCAACTCATGATATTCTTTTTGACAAGAACGAATATCTTGTGATGCCAGTTTTGATTCCAAAGATGCAATTTGTTTCAAAAGCTGATCTCTTTCATTGTTAAGTAACGATGGTTTTCCCAAGATTGAAGAATTATCAAACTTTGTTTCCACACGCTTCCCTTTCAGATTTTCAAGTTGAGTCCTTAACTGATCAATTTCTTTCAAAAATCTATCTTTTTCGGCTTTAGAATCATCAACCTTACGAGCCAATTGTCGTTCAAGAACAACTATTGTTTTTTCAAGTTTTTCAAAATACGCCTCGAATTTGGCTGTTCTGTTTGACAATTTAAGATTAACATCATCAAAATCTTTTGACTTTTGAGCAATGATTTTTTCAAGATGAATAACCTTTGATTCAAAATCACACTTTTCATTATCACAAGCATTCAATTTTCTCAATGTTGCCCTTTTTTCTTCATCAACAAAAACATTCTCAAGATTATCGATTTTTATCAACAAATCAGAATTTTCTTTTATTTGTTTTGCTAAAGACTTTTTCAGCTCATCAAATTTTATTTGAAAAACACTTGTTTCGTTTTCAAAAAGATTTTGTTTCTTCCCCGATTCCTTGTTAAGTTCAGAAATATCCAATTGCTTCTTTTTCAAAAATTCAATCTTTTTGAAAATGTTATTGAACTTAGTTTCAGCAAATTCAAACAATTGAGACTTCAGATTTTCTGCCTCGTTTTGTGTTACATTTGAAGTTTTTGTTTGAACCCGCGACTTTTTGATTGAATCAAACAAGCTTTGGTAAGTCAACTTCAAGTGTTCATTCTCCTTAATTAATGACGCCACTTGATATTCCAACTCAATGTTTTTAGTTTCAATTTCATCAAAATTGATCTCAACTTTGACTTCATCACATTCATTAGTCTCAACTCTTGACCGTTGAACCGACTCAAACAAATCTTTATAAGTCTGTTTCAAATGAGCATTCTCGATTTGTAATGATGCCATAAAATTCTCATTTTCTTTTTGCAATGTTTTCAAAGAATTATTTTCGCGAGACTTGTGCTGAAGTGCGATTTCAAAAGCAATACTCTTTGCCTTAAATTTTGACAAATCTTTTTCCAATTTAACAATTCTTTTTGACAATTCCTGTGTGACTTTAAATGCATCATTACAAACCGTATCAGCTGTTTTTCTCTCATTTAAAACATCGTTTGACGCTTTTGAAATTCTTTCAGTTTCATCATGTAAAACCTTATTCCTTATTTCCACACAAGAGGTTATGACAAGATTCTTGATATCTTTAGCTAAGGATGCTTCTAAGAGTTGATCTTTTAAAAGCTCATTTTGTTTAAAGTTTCATCAAGATCATTTTCCACTGAAACAAAAGCATCTTTCATTTCTTTTACATCTCTTTTAAATCGATTCTGAAAGACTTCAAAATAGACATGCCATTCTCAAAGAATTAATTTGGCTTCCACACAAACATCGTTTAATCGAAGTTCTTCTTTAGACGTATAGAAAATGCTTTCTCGTTTACAATTCTTTTCTAGTAACTCAAACAATTTTTTGAAAACATTTTCCATTTCATTCAAATCCACAAGCATTGGATTTGCACTAGGCATTGATGCCATGCTTGGTTTTGTCTCAGAAGAAACTTTTTCAGAAGATATAACAGATGATGGAAAATATGTTTGTTCAGCAGAAAGTTCTTTTTGAGGAACAAAATCGTCATAAAGTTTGTTCAATTTAGTGTAATCGATTGGTTTTATCTTTAACTCCTGAACTTTTTCATCTTTTTGAAACTCGTTCATTTTTAATTGACTCTTTTCAGCATCCTCAAGAGTAGGATCAAATCACAGAGTTGTTCATTCTTATTAAAAGTATAAAAGCGCACGATACAATGGAATTTGGAATAAGATGTGAAAGACATAAGGACCATTATATCCCTAACCGATTAGTAGTTGGCGAATGTTTTGTTCATTTGTAAGCAACCGAAGTGTTTAGTTGGATTTGCCATTTTACCAACATGTTTTCAAGATTTTGTCTTAGATGTAAACTGAATGATGTCATTAAGATATTTTTTCCTCTTTGTCACACTGTGTTTGATTGAAATCGTTTGTGTCTTTTGATTATTCCTCTTTTGTTTTTATAGTCAATAACAAACTAAGTCCATTATCACGTTGTAGTTTTAATCTCGATGATTTTGGATCACGTATAAATTGAGATGAGCTTGTTGATAAAATGTTTTGCTTTGGATCAGCTAAAGAAATCACGTTAAGATAATTGTTATTTTGATGTTTTCAAAAACGAAACCTTTGTATAGAACTCAAGCAGTAGTAAGGCGTGTTTGTTGTTGGATGGTTTGAACCAAAAAATTGTTGTTTGTCGCTTTTCTATGATTATGTTTGTTTTCATAGCTCAATATATTCGTTATAATAGTTAGTTTTATTCGTTTGATATATTTCCTAATTTATACAACGAACCAAGTAATTTTCCAACCAAACGCAAAAATTAATCCAAATTTCAATTACTTCTCGAAAAAAACTTTTCGTCAATAAAATCGTAAATACACTATCAAAATTTACGATCAATCCAATTCTTATGTTACAAAATTTTCAAACGTCTCAAAGATTTAACACAAAATATCAAAACCACAACACTTGTACAAAATTTTTACTCACACAGTCACACACTTCACAAATTCATGTTACTCAAACTTATCTCTAATATTTTTATACGGCTCAAAGCACACAAATTTCGACCAAATCAAATTTTGCTAGCACACAAGTCTATATTACACCTTAGTCCAAGTCCACTTTCGTAACAACAATATGCCAGCCCACCAATTCTTCAAAATTTTCTTTAAACAAAAAATTTGAAGGCCCAAATGCTATGATAAGAAACACAAATGCACACAATATATAACACTAACCCTAAAAACATACGCCACTCTCTCTATAACCCTCCACAAACATTATTACATATCAAGTCGTTCTTTATCTTCACAAAAACAAAATCTCACACAAACTTCTATATTTCTTTGTTTCTTTTCAAACAGAAAACAAACATCACTCCTTTATGTTTCTTTTCTGCTCAAGTTTTTATCCTACGAAGAACACAAGTGTTTCAAGCTTTATGATTTGTTTCAAGATTTTCGGGTAGGTTTATTTGTATCGATTAATGTTTTTCGTTCTTGTTTGTACCGAAAGAAAAGAAATGATCTTGACACTCTTGTTTTGATCTTTACTTTGTATCTTTCGAATATTGACAGTTTGTTTGTTTTTGTTTGGCCTCAAGATCTGTGATGATGTTTGTGTTTATTAATCTTTTTAAAGATAAGTAACAATCACTGTGAAAACACAAAACCTGAGATCTTGATCTTTTTATGAAACTAAGACCTTCCGAGTTTGTTTTCCGAGTTCGTGTTTTCGAGTTTGAGGAAAATCGGTGATGATTTTCGTTTGTGTTTATGATCTTTCAAGATCTATGATGATACAAACTGAGATCTTTATTCGTTTATGTCTTTTTCTTTGTTCCGAAAATGAGTTCCGAGATTTGTTTTGGATATGTGATGACTTAGCTTTTTGTGTGATCTGATCTTTTAAAGATTGTGATTCTATTGTTATACACACAAAAAGAAAACTGAGATCCAACTCTTCTTTTTTGAAATTGAGTTTTTGAAGTAAATTTTGATAAAAACTCAGATCTTGATCAGATCTAGATCTATTATTACTGAACATCCGAGTTTAACTTCCGATTTTGAAAGTTAAATTTTGATAAAATCAGTTATAAAACCAAGTTTGACCTGTCAACGTTTTTGTAACAAACTTTTTCAGAGTTTGACCAGTCAAACATCGAATTTTGAAAGTTAAAAGTCTGAAAAATCAGTTACACTACCGAGTTTGACCAGTCAAAGTGCATGTAACAAACTTCTCCGAATTTTGACTATCGTACCAACTTTTAATGAGTTTGAACTACTGATTTTGACAATAAGCTCAAATAAGCAGATTTTGAACTAATTTGGCTACGACTCTTACGATAAAATCGTAAGCGATTGATAAATACACAACGAAATTAGCGAACAAGCACAAAATATCGGCTTCAAAATAAGTGTTATGAATTCAATAACGTCATGAAAAATAAGATAGTGGAAACTTGACAGGAAATAAGCTAATGACTCAACCAAATATGACAAAAGATAGGATCGATTAAGTTAAATAATCGATAGTGAAGCTCAAATGAAGTGTGGAATAAGCGCTTTCAGAATTACAAGCTGAAAAATAAAGCGCTATAAAAACATTAAAATCGCTTGATACTATTATTAACACTGTTAGGTCTTGAATTTAGGATTAATAAGCAATAGAGTGTGTGTTTAGGTGTTGTGTGTATGTTTATTCTAGAGAGAGAAAGATAGAAAATAGAGAGAGAAAGAGGGAGGAGGATGATTAGAGAAAAGATAAGAATGAGATTAGATTGATTAGAGAAGACCACCTCACTAATGAGGTAGATAGGGGTATTTATACCCAAATACAAAGAAGAGCAATTACCAAATCTGAAAACAATCTAGCAAGATTACCTATGATCTTCTAAGATTTTGTAATTTAAAATTCAGATTTGGTTACTATAGGCCGGTGCCATTGATTTTGGCTGTCGGTTCCATTCGCCAATGGCACCGGCAGAACCGGGCTACAATAACCTTCATGCCTATAAATACCAACTCATTTCTCTTGGTTTAGACATTCATACACATAACTTCTCTCTCTCTAAATATTCAGCTAATCACTGATCTTCTATCATGATTCTTTCATTTTAGTGTTTTGTAGATTTCTTAATAAAAGAAGCTCTACCGAGTATGCCCTTTGAGGATCAAGTTCTACGACTCTCTTAGAGCAAGGGTATCCCATCACTCATGGATCAAGCTACTGATCTCAAGATATTATTTCACATTCATTGTAATCAAATAGATGAAAGTCATATGACTAAGTATTGCTTATAAGAGTTTGGTGTAAGTTGTAAATGGTGTTGGTGTTTGACACCTAGTAGAGGGCAAACACATCGACATATTATGTTCCATATTGTTGGGACATGGTATCTCTCTTTGTATCATAATAGGGTGTAAGCTTGTGTGGGGACATGGATCTTCTGTATAGAACCTGGTGTTTAGATTAGCACCAGATAAAAGGGTAAGCGACGTTATGAGGCTTCTCCGCTAGTCAAAAGGTGTATTGGTGAATAGTGTATTCGAACTCTCGAGTAGGTGACTCGGGGAGTAGAGTAGGACATGCTAGGTGACCTTGTAGTCGAACCACTATAAATATTGTGTCACGTATCCTTTTACTTATCATATCTTATCATGTGTTTAGTACTTATGTTTATTCGTTCACTTTAAGATCTAAAATGAGAAAATGAAAATTAAAATGAGATTTTAATTGGAAAACTATTCAACCCTCCCCCCTTCTAATTTTCCATAATTGGTATCAAAGCAGGTTACCAAAGATTTTTCAAATAAATTGTATTTCAAAAATCTTTAAATATTCAATCGAAAGGCATATACACATTCTTCCATTATATGTTTTCATAAAAAGCTTGGCGTAGGAAAAATTTGTAAAAGAAAGGAGGCTGTTTCGGGGTGGTCCAACAAGCCGGTTCCGCCGGTGCCATCAATCAACAACACCAGCTGAGGTAAGTCAACAAAACCGCGAATCTGAACACTCTTTTGTTTGGGCATCCTTCTATTATGGGCTCACCTATCTTTTAATAAAAAAAATTGACTCAAAAATCTTTTTTTCAAAACTTATAAATTTCCTTTTGACTTAACCAAAACCTAAAACCAGTATCCTATGGAATCTTCAAAAAGACAAGAGTTCAAATAATTTTTTTATCTTATAAATTTAGTTTTAAATATGATATTCTCTTCTTAAGAAAAAATCTAAGTAAAATAAAAATAAAAAATTTATGTATATATGTGAAACCGTAAAAGCTTCCTTGATAATCAGTTGCTCCTGTTCAAAATCTTCTACTTTTAATAAGGTACACTACCTCTTTCTTCTACTCTCGCTATATGAAATTGTACTATAAATAATTCATATATACTCTATTAAATAATTAAAATATTCCTGACACACCATTTCCCGAGTACAACACTCTCACGCTATCTATTTTCGAATCCCTGCCTTATCTACGATATGATGTCTTGGCGCAAAATTTCGGGTGGTAAAATCCATTCAAAATTCAAAACCCCCTTCACACCTCTCCATAACCTATCGCCGCATCTACTCTATATAAAATCACACATCTCTCTCCTCCTTCATTTATCCTTCAATTCAAAAAATTTCAAACAGACAAACCTCTTCTCATTTTCCTCTCTCAAGCTATCACCGGTTACCTCATGGAAGCAATCTGGGAAATCCCAAGCCCCGTCTTGATCACCATTATCATCTCTCTCGTAATGCTCATATATCCTATGATCAAGTTTTCGCATGGAGACGTGTTCTTCATTCTAGCTTTTTATATTACTGTTGTATTTCCTATTCTATGTATCGTGTTATGGGTTGAATCAATGTATATGTAATCTTTCATTAAGCATTTTTTGTTACATTATAACTTATTGTTTTATGTTTCTATAGAAAAAAAAATAAGGAGGCCATATTACACTCGCACAAAAAAACCTAATAAAAATAATAACACTATAAACAAATATATATATATGTTTAAAAAAACAAGCCCTGGCCGGTGCCATTGTAAAACCAAGCCGACTCTGTTCTCCGGATAGCACCGGCAGAACCGGGGAACTGACAAAACTGAACGTCTTCTTCTCATTTTCTCACTGTTTGAAACTCACATACCCTAAGAAATCACCATTGACGAATCTTGCAAAGTTCACTCTTTTTTCACATCTCTAAACTCATAATTGTAAGTTTTAATTCATAAATATTTTCTATAATCAACTCTTAATTTATAATTACTTGCAAAAATTAAATTTTAGGGATTAAAATTCCTTATACCAAATCACCCTAATTTTTTTCTTTCAAAAAGTAATCAGTCTTAAGTAACCTTAGTTAACAAATTGCATCTTGATCCTAGTAAAAGAATACACCCATGCACATTCCTTTATAAAATCAAAAACACATTTCAAAAAAAGGGGGATGATGATAAAAGGAATTTCATTGTTAATTACCGTAAAAACTAAGTCAAAACTGATCATTTCCAAAAAACTTTAGGCATTTGGAAGTAATCGTGTCTTCTCTTATTTTCTCTAATTTTAGGAGCATCATGCCAAAATCAATCGACGTTGATCATCATGACACCGCCTACTACATCCCCATGTATCATCGTACCGGAGGCTTTACCGGCGAAGAAAGGGAGGTTTACAAGTCTCTCATAAATCAACTCTTTTACGAAGGATGGGTCGTCCTTCCTAACTTCCTCGAGGACGAACCAAATCTTTGCAACATCTTTGCGGCAATTAGTTTTGATTGTCTTCTCGACATTAATGAACAAATTTGCCCCGTCTTCGTTCTACAATTTTACAAAAGTGTTCGCTTTATTCGAAACCTCAATGGAACTCTCTTTATTGCTTTCATCATCGACAATGTCGAAACCACTCTCACTCTCGAAAACTTTGCTCAAATTCTCAAAATTCCTTGTGAAGGTGTGTGTGTGTACACTTCCGAATGACCTATCTCATCCCTTTCAAGATATTGTGATCCTCACCCCAACCTTTATCCTCCTCCCCACGAAGATCCAACCTTGATTCATGACGCCTTATTCCACATAAGAACGGAACCCAAGTACCGAAAAATCAAAGGAGATGACGTTGTCCTCGACGCCTTTCAAATGATCAACACCGAATTAAGAGATGAATTAAAGAAATGGAACATCATCATTAGTGAAAATGCCATAAGCCTCACCGGTCACAAAGATCACCCTAATGCATCCTAGTGCTACATGCTCTATTGTCTCACCACTGACAAACACTTTAATCTTGCTTACTATATCGCTCATCGAATGATAAGTGTGACTCAAAGTAGCGAAATGACTCTCCCTTATGCCATGCTTCTCACTAGGCTTTTTAAGTATGTCCGGTCCAAACAACCATACCTCTTGTCCAATGACTTCCAACTTGTGGACCATGTCATGATCCCTCTCTCCAACAAAAGAGTCTTCCGGTTCAAATCCAAGGGCAAAAGGCCTCGTCTACCAACTCTGACCCCCTTCACTTCCGCCTCATCTGACTCACCTCCTCCAAACCAAGGAGTGGAAAATGATCATGTGGGTAACTACACTCTCAACCCTATTGACTACATGAACCACTTCTGCCATGAAGAGGAGAATCCCTGGAATTCAAACAAATAAAGGACTTGTTCAAGTGCCTCTTCCACTACCTTTGCAATAAGAAATAGAGTTTGCTACTCAGGAAAATATCATGGTGTGTCATTAAAACAATTTATGGTATGTTTATAACTTGTTGGATTATGTGTAGTATGCTAGTTAACTTGGATAATGTGTTGTGTAAATTTTTATCCCTCTCCAATTGTATGGAGGGGCGTTTGGTTCTATCAGGACATTATGATCCATGGATTTCTTCTCCCCTGTAAATAGTATGAACTATTATCTAAAACCAGTAGAACGCAGGTTATACCCTCTCCTAACATTAGCATGTGACATCTAGGCACTATTTTGATAAAAATTCTCTTTTTGACAATTCTTTTAAGGAGTGTTTGGCATAAGCACGTTTTGTAGAAATTTGGACACTATTAGAACCTTTTGAGTGATAAAGCCTCCTGTAGAAAAAAAATCCACTAATCTCCTGCCAACGCATTAGACTTCTAAGAATTTTTTTGAGAAAAATCGAATTCTAATGTTTGTGCCCTACACCAGCCGGTGCTGTTTGCAGCAAGGCGGTTTCATAGGCTCAATGGCACCGGCCAGCCGGTTCTACAGAGGCAGGTTTCTCATTTTTGAGGACACCACTTTTTAAACCAAGCCCCTAAATATGCTTACTAGGAGTGTCTCATTACTGCTAGGTAGTTGGCTTTGCCTTGTTTGACCTACTTTGCACTCTAATGATTATGTTTAAGCCTTTTCTAGTGGTTTAAGCATTAATTGCTTATGCATGTATCTTCACTATAAATTAGGACCTAATCTCCCATCATCTCCACACCTCAATACCTGCAAACATCTCTTCCTTATCACCCTTGTACTTTCAAAAATCCATGGCATCAAGTGCTTGTTCTTCAACTCAAAATACTCTATGAAAATTAGCCAAAATTGACTATATTGACCTATCCTCCAATGAAACCTCACCCAAACATTCACAACTCAATCCCAACACTACCATTGATACCACTTTAGCACTCACCATGCCACCCCCGACCTTTAACCAAATAACACCTATGGTTGAACCTCTTACAACTCCATTGGCTCCTAGAGCCCACACTTTCTCTACTCCTCCAAACACTCCTATAAAGCTTCATCCTTATCTCTCTTCTACAAATGATGCACCACCAAGAACCTCCAACCCATTTCCTTAATATGTCCTACAAAACCTACCTCAAACCCTCCTACAAACTACACTCCAAAGACCAACTTTTTGACCCATCAACCTATCTAGTAATAGGACCAACGCTCAACCCGATCCATTCATAGAAAGGAAAAACATTCAACAAGAGCTCAACAACCTTCTAACCTTTCACTAAAATATCTAAGAGGCTATCCAAAATGCACAAAATGTAGAAAATAGTCTCACACCTCCCACATCCATCACCCATATTCAAATGCCACCACCATTTTATCCCATAACCACCTCATCCCAAACAACCCCATTTGACCCATCGTTTCCCTAAACAAGCATATTTAGACCTATAGATCAAACCCAATGGCTAGAACAACCCCTTAGGGGACAAGAACGCACGTGTCCTCATTGCCAAAAGACCAAGACCATCATCAACAATTTCCAAAGCGAAATTAGGTTCATGCTTCATCACATCTTAGAACGACTGAACCACCTCTCAAACAAATTACCGTAAGATAATAACTAAGAATAAGTAGCTTTAGATAGTTTACCAATCATGACTTTAGTTTTAGTTGACATAGGTCAATTTGTTTTACTTCATGATTTATAACAGTCAAGGATTTGTGTTGTAGTAATTCTCGTTTGTCGCATCCTAATTATGAATTCCTATTCAAAATATGATTAGTTTGATGTCTACTTTATATGATCCCCTCTCAGATATCAAATTTTAGCAGGTTAAAAATTTAAATAGAATTGTTTCCTGCCAAATAGTTGAGTGCTGCTGTCTTTGCACAGGTCAGCCGGTGATGTTTGACTATAAGCCGAATCTGTTCACTAAACAGCACCGGCAGAGCCGGCCTTCCAAAATTATTTTACCATTTCTTTAATCTCTTGCAATGATATCTTGTTCATTCTTATAACAAATTAATATTGGTCTTATAATTTCTTAGCAAATCCATCTTAGGGAGGGTTCATCAAGGGGGAGCATTGAGATTGACCCACTAATAAGTCAATTATTTACCATTTGAACCTATGACTAACATGTTTTCTTGTAGCTACTCCGACTAGGAAAACTTGACAATCTGTTCTAGGAGGAGCATTCGTCAAGGGGGAGCATACATCTTGTTTCTCTTAAAAGCATACCTATTTTTCTTCTTTGATTCACCATCTTAAGTTAGTTTTTCTTCGACGCTCTTTTTGTTTCGACAAAAAGGGGGAGAAGGAAGTAAAAACTACAATTTAGAACTTGTAAATTTTGTTGTTCTTTTTATTATAAGTTTAATGTGTTGTCATCAACAAAAAGTGGGAGATTGTTAATACAAATAAACCGTTATAAAAAAAAAGTTTATTTATATTTTACGATCTTTCTATGTTTTGATTAATAACAAAACATAAACTTATCAAACACAACAAAAGTCATAAGTTCTAAACAATAGTTTTCTACCACGTTCTCTCATAATAAAAACTCTTCTTTAAAATATATATAGGTAAATGTTACCTTTTACTTTTAACCACTTATTAGAGAATATTTACAAAAAACCTTTAAATATTTTTAAACTCATAAAGACCTCTTTCTTAGCCAAATCTGACACAATCTAGCAGATTCCTCTGATTTCTAAGAATTTTATAATTTTAAAATTAGATTTGGTTACTGTAGGCCGGGGGGTGCATATTGATTTAGGCTGCGGTTCCATTCGCCATGGCACCGCCTCCCCCCTGGCAGAACCAGTACAGTAACCTTTATCCTATAAAGATACTCATTTCTATTGGTTTAGAATTCATAACACATAATTCTCTCTTCTAATTTTTCGTAATCACGTGATTTTATCATGATTCTTTCATTTTAGTATTTTGTAGGGGATTTTCTTAATAAAAGAAGCTCTACCGATTATCCTTTGAGGATAAGTTCTACGAGACTTTAGAGCAGTGTATCCATCACTCATTGGATTAAGCTACTGATTTAAGATATTATTTACATTCATTGTAATCAAATAGTTGAACAGTTATATGACTAAGTATTGCTTATAAGAGTTTGGTGTAAGTTGTAAAATGGTGTGGTGTTTGGCACCTATAGTGGGACAAACAATCGACATATTATGTTACATATTGTTGGGACATGGTATCTATCTTGGTATCATAATTAGGGTGTAAGCTTGTGTGGGACATGGCTCTTCTGTATAGTAACCTGGTGTTTTTTAGCTTTAGCACCAAATAAAAGGGTAGCATGTTGTGAGGCTTCTCCGCCAGTCAAATAAGGAGTATTGGTGAATAGTGTATTCGAAACTTCGAGTAGGTGACTCGTGGGAGTGGAGTAGGCAAGGTAGGTGACCCCATGTAGAACCACTATAAATACTGTGTCACATATCCTTTTACTTATCATATCCTATCATGTGTTTAGTACTTATGTTTATTCGTTCACTTTAAGATCTAAAATGAGAAAATGAAAATTAAAATGAGATTTTAATTGGAAAACTATTCAACCCTCCCCCTTCTAGTTTTCCACAGATGCAAACAATGAGATTTATTTAGTAGCATATGCTATAGTTGAAGCAGAAAGTAAGGCATCTTGGTGTTGGTTTTTGAACTTACTTGGAGAGGATCTTGCTATAGAAGCCAACTTCAACTATACTTTCATTTCTGATAGGCAAAAGGTACACATTTTATTGTATAATTTGTCATGTGTTTTATGTAAACTTAGAAAAGATACAGTTTTAATCGCATCCTTAACCTTAACTGTCCACATGGACTTATACAAGCCATTGCAAGTGTGTTTCCAAGTGCTGAACACAGGTACTGTGTTAGGCATATTCATGAGAATATGAAGTCACAGTTTAAAGGAGGTGTGTACATGGAGTTGCTCTAGAATGCAGCCAAAGCCACTTCTGAAGGTGAATTTAAGAAAAAGATAGGTGAATTTAAGTCATTTAACTCTGATGCTTATGATTGGTTGATGAAGATTCCATTAGAACAATGGAGCAGAGCTTATTTTTCAGGTAATTAAGTAACTCGCAATGAACAAAACCATATTAATAATCGGCCATATGCTGATATAGTGTTTCATTTGTTTAACAGACAGAGGCAAATGTGATATACTAATAAACAACATCTATGAGGTGTTCAATAGGCAATTAGTTGATGGCAAATATCAACCCATCATTACTTGTTTGGAATATATAAGAGAGTACTTAATGAAGAGGATTGTGGTAGTTCAGAAAGTGATAGCTAAGACTATTAGACCACTTACTCCTTCTGTGACAAAAATGTTTGATGGTATCAAAAAAGGCTACTAAGTACAATGTTTAATGAAATGGAGGTTTTTTATATCAAGTAACTGGGCCTTATAAGGATCAGTATGTTGTTAACATGGATAGAAGGGTGTGTTCTTGTAGGAAGTGGGAGTTGACTGGAATACCATGTAAACATGTTATGGCTGCAATATACAACATGTCTGAGAATTCAGTGGGAGTTGGTATACCTGAACAATGGGTTCATGCTGCTTACAGACTTGAGACATGGGCACATGTATACTCATTCAAGGTCAACCCATGTAATGGAAGGGATATGTGGCCAGTAGCTGAGTCTAGAACAGTCATAATACCACCTTTGTACAAACCCCTAATTGGCAGGCCACTAGAGAAGAGGAAGAGGTCAAATGATGAGATTGAAAGTCAAAGTGCTTCATCAGGCAAGCTTTCTAGGAAGGGCAAGTTAGTTAATTGTGGTAAATGTGGCAATGTGGGTCATAACATGAAATGCTACAGGGGTCAAGGTGGTGGTTCTAGTCAAGCTGGTGCAAGGAAGGTCTCTGGTCAAGCTGTTAGTTCAAAGAAGGCCCCTGGTCAAGCTGCTGGTTCAAGGAAGGTCTCTGGTCAAGCTGCCGGTGCAAGAAATGTATCTGGTCAAGCTGCTGGTTCAAGGAAGGCCTCAAGTCAATCCAGTGCAGCACAAAGCACAGTAAACCAAGGACCAAGGCAAGGTTTTCAGGGACTAATAGCAGGTCCAGCTTCTGGATCATAAAGAAAGACCAAAAAACTTGTGGATCTTTGAATAATATAAATTCTGTTTACTTTCATGTAATTAGGATTATAACTCTAATTGTCATGCAATAACTCTATGTTTGGCTGACTTTGTGTTTAGTTTGTGTTTGGTTAGAAGTATTCTATTTGGTTGACTCTATATTTGGTTACAAGTATTAAATTTATGTTTAGACCTTCTAAAGTCAACTGTTGTTAAGAGTGTACATTGTGTTGCTATTGTTACTGAGTTTGACTTCTAAAGTCAAACAGGGTTCTTACAAAACCATTGAACAAAAACGAATGCTAAACAATACAAACAATGTATATAATAGAGACCAATTTCCATTACTAATATACCAAAACCATTGGTTCTTACATAAACAACATCAAAGAGCAACAAACAAGATCATCTAAGATCATAGACATAAACCTACATCATCATACTATAACTTCCATCAAAGTACACCAACACAGAACCACTAAACAACCACTAGACCTAAGATAAAAGTAGGAAAAGGGCAAATGCCACCCAACTCAAAATCAAATACTTATTCAACTTCCCGTTTTCTTGCATAAGCACTGGTATGTGCTTAATTACACATACCATTTACCTATAAAAACAAGCCTAAATGACCAAAAACAGACATAAAATGCCAAAAATATGTGTGTTTTGCTATTTATGTTGTGCAGGTACCGGATATCAACAAAAAGGACAAAAGCGAAGCCAAAACAGACAAAATCAAGCACAAAATAGAAAGAGCGGGAAAAAGTAAAGGTCAAAGCCAAAAAGTCAACCAAAAAGTTAACCCCGAAAAGTTAAAGTCAAAATCGAAGCCGATATCGAAGAAATGTTAAATGGGCTAACCAGTACCCATTATATGGGCCGGGTCACCCCAATAAAAACATTATGAAGACCTAATAAATCCAAAACCCTTACCCGACCAAATAACAAAGCCCAAACCCACTTAACAGCCCAACCATATGGCTGTTAAGTCATTTACAAAACCAATTCTTATTCCTTCACACCGTTAGTCCAAAAGGACTAACAATGTTAGTCCAAAAGGACTAACGGTGCAAACACTTATTAAATTCAGGGGATTAACGACCGTTATCTTCCAATTCCCTAAAAACGTATAAAACCCTTTCCCGCCAAGCTACTAATCACCCTCCCTTGTCACTCTCACCTCGACTTCTCCCCTGCATCCAAACAAACCAAATTCACACCCTTCAACCCCACTTCACATGGACCAAATGCCACCTTGGCAATCCCCTTAAACATTATTCATCAATGGAAGAAGACAAAGATTGGATGGTTGAGATCAATGAACTTGGAGACCAAGCAAGATAGAGGGCTATGATGATGATTTGAAGTCACTCACGAAAGAAACACACCCTCTTTTCTCCTCATACAAAAACTACACATTGAAGACCCCAAGACTTAGCTTATTCTCTATATATAGGACATTGTAAGCCTTTGATAGCATCTATCTAGTTTTTAATTTTCAGCTTATATTAAGTTTTTAAGTTTATTGTAATTTACTTTTAAAAGTCGTGTACTCTTGTTTTTAAGTTAATGAAATTTAAGTTTTTTTATGTTAAATCTTGTTTTTAAGTTAATGTCATTTATGTTTTAAAAACATTTATAAGCTCACAAAAGCTCTTTTTACATTTCACTTAAGCTGTTTTACTTAAGCACTATAAGTTTTTCAATAACTTATAGTGTTTAAGTCTTTTTACCAAAAGTGACTCAAAAGCTAATTTGGAAGATAAGCCAAAGAGGGAAGGGCTTATAGGTTCTTACTAGCTTGTTTTATACAAGCTAGAGCTTGTAGACAAAGCTCTAAAGAGCACTTACACCCTTGTTTAGAGCAAAGGGGTTTTGTAAGTTCATTCTTTAAAAGCTTTATACCTAATACTGTTCTGCTTATTTAAACTGCTTATTTTCTGCTTATTTATGCTTATTATGTCTTAGTAATGCTTATTTATGCTTGCTTATTACTTGTGTGTTATTTAGTTATGTTTTTACTTAAAACTGCCATTTATTTGCTTTAAACTGCTTATTTTAATTTGCTTATTTTTACTGCTTATCTTTTAGTTTTAATTGCTTATATGTGCTTATCATACCTTACTCTTCATCTATTTTGAGTTTTCTTAAGTGTTCTTAACCTGTTTAAGCTTAAAAATGAAATTTGGAAACTTAAAGGGGTGTTTGGAACAAGCAGTACTAACCATGAGTTAGTACTGTTTGATTCCTTTTGGCTTTCAAACTAGTTTTAACAAGTCTAAACCTAGTCCTTGAGTCAGCTTTTAAAAGTTTTAAAAGTCTTAAACTCTTTTTCAAAGTGTTTAGTAGTTGTGGTTTGAATCTGTACAATTTGTTTCCTTTATATCAGCTTATTTGATTCAAAGTTCAAAAGTGGTTGTTAATTGTTGTTTTCATGCTTGTTTTATGCTTAGGAATGCAGTAGAATAGCTTTAGTTTAAGTGTGCATTTGCATTTGTGTTTTAGTTTAAAAACTGTCATAGTTTTCTTAATTTCATTTTCTAAGTTCAAGGTCCTTTTTCATTTTCAAAATTAGGTTAGTTAAAATGGTTTTTAGAATCTGAATTTGAGAGCATAAGCTCATTGGTTGGTGATCTTCATCTGTTTTAGCTTATTTCACCTTTTAAAAGTCTTTTTCTAGCTTAAAAATAGGGCTAAACTTTGCCTTTTGTCTTTTCAAAAACTAAAAAAACTCAGCATATACTTTGTGTAAGTTGCTTTTTCAC
>BQNB010092276.1:8439-26659 GCA_026074375.1 Tanacetum coccineum | reverse complement strand
GGCAGTTTTTGTCTGTTTTTGGTCATTTAAGCTCGTTTTTAGAGGTAAAAGATATGTGTAATTAAGCACTTATCAAGTTGTTATAAGAAATTAGAAGGATAGTGAAACTTAAGGGGGTGAATGTGTTAAAACCTCAAAGATTTCAAACAAACACCGCTTACCCGTCCCTCTCATTCATGTCACACACAAACACACCCTTTCCCTCTCTTTGAAATCGTCTCAATCAAGAACACCCTCAATTTGTGATTTTCAATCCTTAAGGTAAACTAGAAAAGTGTTTCTTATACTCCAACATCATGTAATCAATAGGAATTAGCTTAAATCTCACTAGTTTGATCAAAAACCCTAGAAATTGGTCTAAGGTTCTTCAAAGATAAAAGTGGGTTAAATATTGAATTGATTGAGGGTTTTTAATCTCTAAGGGATATAGAATACTAGGCTAAAACAGTTTTGAATGGGGTTAACAAATGATTGCGTTTTGTGTGATTCTTGAGTTAAAAATTAAGAAAACATAGGAAGAACACTAAAAAGTTCTTGGGTTTGTGTTTGTTTGAGTTATAATGATCCTTTGTGAGTCATAAAGTGTGCTTAAACAAGATCTAACATCAAAACTTAACTATCTTGGGTTTAAAGGTTCGTTTGGGTCAAAAATGGTAAAACATTAAAATTTTATGGTTAATTCGTGTTAAAATGGGTTCATAAGTTGTTTATGGTTGCTAAAGGTCATGCTTAGAATGATTTAGACTCTTAATAAGGATGTTTTTGTTTGCCTAAACCTTTGCCTTGGCGAATTATACACTTTATATGCTTGGACGAACTATACATCATGTACACTAGGCGAAGTATACCAGTGGCCTAGGCGAACTATACATCATGTACACTAAGCGAAGTATACCAATGGCCTAGATGAACTATACATCAGGCGAAGTATACCAATGACCTTGGGCGAACTATACACTAGGCGAACTATACCCACAGTTGTACTGGGCGAATTATACGAACTACATTAGGCGACTTATACATAACACATCAAGCGAACTATACACTGAAAATTAACTTTGGGCGAATTATACATTACAACAAGGCGAATTATACATCTTCTATAGGCAAAATATAATCTAAGCATTATGTCTAGACGAATTATACTTGAACATTCAATCTAAGTGACTTATTCCTTTAGATTTTCACCAAGTGAGAGTTTTAGGGTAATTTTTCCTTAGAAATCAATCTAGTTACTTAGTTGAATATATTTGTCCTATGGTTAGTTTGTTAACATTCCATGTTGTCCCTCTGATTGTTGTTAATTTTCATGTGCTATAATACAATGCCTAATTGTGTGTGCCTAATCCCTAGTTAAAATCACATCTTGCATCTAAAATCAATCTTCATGAACCAAATGTCACTCAGTAAAGTACATATCTATTTGTTTGTATATATAAACTGTGTTTGACAAATCTTAGCAGATCCATGACTACTACTGTCGCTCAACAAGTTGCTCTTGATAATGCCTTGGTACCTCTTGAGAATCGAGTCGAGATTGGAAAATGCAACCTAAGAATTCATCCTGCAAAGACTCAGAAAGAACCCACCTATCAAGTTGTCTTAGACACTCTTGCACTCACCACTTGCTATCCTGCTTTCTTTATCACTACAGACGTTCCATAGATATATATATATATGCATAAGTTTTGGTTCACCATCAACAAGCATGATTCATCTTATAGGTTCAAGATTGGTAAGAAAAGGTTCACTCTTAATATGGAAGTGTTGAGATAGATCTTCCAGATCTGTCCTAAACTTCTAAATCAAGAATTTGATGCACTTCCCTCAGATGAAGAAATTGTCTCCTTCATCAAGGAACTTGGATACAAAGGTAACATTAAATCTGTCTCTGATGCGGTTTTTGATCATATGCACCAACCATGGAGAACCTTTGCGTCCATCATCAATAAGTGCTTATCTAGGAAAATAACTGGTCTTGACAAGATGCGTCTGTCAAGAGCTCAAATTTTTTAGGGAATGTACTACAAAAAGAATGTTGACTTTGTTGAACTACTTTGGGAAGACTTTGTATTCAAATTGACAACAGAGACACAAAGAAACAAGAAAAGATGTATTATCCTAGATTCACAAAGGTTGTCATCCACCATTTCATCACCAAAGATAAAATAATCTCCATGAGGAATAGATTATTCATGCATACTTCTCAGGATGACTGTGTTTTAAGTACTATGAGATTTGTCTCCAAATCTGAAGACTGTCAAGTATATGGAGCACTACTTCCTGAAGTAATGACTAATCAGAAGATGCGGAATTCTAGTGCTTACTAGACTTATCTTGCATATGATACTAGAGCAGCAACTCCCAAGAAAGCAAGAAAGTTCAAGGAACCTGATTCTCCTTCAACGAAGAGAACACTTGTCACCGTAGAAGAGGGAGAGCCTGAACCTGCTAAGAAAGTTGTATCTCCCAAGAAGCCTTCAAGAAAACAGTCTCCTGGTGTTCAAATCCGAGACACTCCTGGTGTGTCTGTGTCAAAGAAGAAAGCTCCAGCAAAGGCTAAAAGAAGCAAGGGGATTGATTTGCTGTCTGAAGCTGCTTTACTTGAGGAAGCTCAATTGAAAAAGGCTCTCAAAAGAAGCAAACGGGAACAAGTATTCATCAAGCAGGTGGCTCAAGTGAGGGCGCTGATTTTGAATCAGAGGTTCCTGATGAGCCAAAAGGCAAGTCGATAGACATAAGTAAAGGAACTAGTTTTAAACCAGGGGTTCTCGATGTGTCCAAAGGTGATTCTTTTGAAAGCGAGTACAAATCATGGGGTGATAGTAATGATGAAGCCAGTGTACAAGATGATGAAGACGTTCAAGATAGTGATGATGAACCTCAACATGCTGATGATGAAAGAATGGATTCTAAGAATCAAGAGACAAATGATGATGAAGAAGAAATTGATGATGAGTTTGTACATACTCCTCCAAACTATGTGCCAACGGATGATGAAACGAATGATGTTGATGAAGAAGATTATGATAGGATTGATAAAGAATTGTATGGTGATGTCAATGTTAGATTAACATATGCTGAGCAAGATGATAAAGACCAAGAGGATGAAGATATGACTAATGTTGCACATGTATAGGTTGAGCAGACACAAGAACAAACAACGGGCGTACAGGAAGAAAGTGGTCAAGAAATGGCAAGTATTCAAAGTTAATATGTGGTATAAGCAACAACAGCTGCTACTCCTGCCATACAAAATGCTACTACTGAGATACCTTCATTTAGTTTAAGTCACTCTGTTTCATCTAACTATACTAGTGCATTCCTCAACCTTGAGAATCTTCAGTCTACAGAACCGGAAGTGGTTTCTATGCTGGACATTAATGTTCAACATGAAGTTCCACATACTTCACCACTTCTCACCATCCCTATTTCTGTGATCCCTGAACACACTATTTTTAATCCATTTAAAACAGTCACAACTACCCCAGCAACAAAAATTTCTTCCCTCTTTCCTCACTCTTTCCTTTTCTACAAAAATCAGCACCGATCCCAACACCAACAACAACTGAAGCTACAACCTCAACTCCTTTTGTTCTAGAATCTGAAACCCTCAATGCTATCCATCTTAGACTATCGGACTTGGAAAAAGAAGTTAAAGAGCTCAAGAATGTTGATTACTCTTTAGTACTCCTTTCAACAATCAAATCTGAAGTCCTAAATTCCATCAAAGATCACCTTGAAACAAGTTTGGATGATGCTCTCTATAACATTATTCAGAAGACTCAGCTAATATTGCTAAGGAACAATCAGTTCCAACTGAAATTGTATAAAGACTCAGGCAACAATATATACCTCGAAAAAGTACTGATGAAATTTAGAAAATCAAGATGGAGCATGCAAGAAAGCAGCAAGTGCCTAAAGAAACTATCACCTCATTTGATACTACTGCACTTGAAGAATTCGATCAGAAAACTACCTTGTTTGAAACAATGACTAAATCCAAGTCATTCAACAAAATTCTAAAGAATAGAGCTTTATATCATGCTCTCATGGAGTCAAACCTTGAGGATGAAGAGGCTATGGACGAAGGTGATGTGGAGGTTATGAAGACTTTACATGAAGGTTTACAATCCCCTAGGCAGAGTACCTAACCGTTGTAGTGTAGTAAGGCAAGACTCGGGGGTTGTTATCGTTCTCTAGGGGAATAGGTTAGAAAGGCTCGAACACGGTCTAACAGAATTCTAAGGGGTTGAGAGAAGATTCTTTTTGTGTTTTTTATATTTTATAAAAAGCAGGTAAAATCATATGGTTCTAGAGGTTTGTTTGTTTTAGCTAATTAAACTAAATATAATCTAAACTAATGGTGACAACTTTAAGATAAAAAGATGTATTTACCTAATCATGCACTACTCCTCAGATTGCTTCTCCTAGATCTGTTGCTTTGTCACACTTGTGATGATCTGTGTAAGTATTTCCTAAGTCATAAACGAATTACACGAACCCGCCGTCTATTTAATATTCCGTTAAGGTAACGCACAAGTAAGGTAGTTTGAAGACTATTACAAGGCCCCTAAGAGTATATTAAATGCATGTGAAATATCTTAAGAGGGATCAACCATATTAGGGGTAAGGTAGTATGAAGACTGTTACCGATGGTATCCTTTCTACACACTCATGTTTCACTAGACGTCTATGCCAATTTAATATGTTATGACTAGTTTTCTACAGCCTAACGCGCACATCCATCAACAAGAAGCAACATTAAAAGGATCTACAACCTAAGTTTCATGCAATAATAAGTAAATACAAAGGAAGGTTTAGCCTAGCATGTTATAAAGAAAGCAAGAGCATAAATCAATCAAATAACACATAAACATATTGAATGATTAATGATAAACAATCTTACTTGATTAAAAAATGGATTAAAGGTAGTTACAATAGGGTTTTGAGGTTCTAAAAACGACCTAAAAAGCTGCTAGAATGACTAGGGTTCGTCTCCCAAAAGTTATACAAAGTTACACACTTAAAACCCTAAAATCAGTTTTGTATATATAGTAAAAATGGTGTGACGGCGTCGCTTTGAAGTCTTGACGCCGTCACTACGTGGATGATTCTAGATCCTCTTTAAGTCAGCCACGTCCTGACGCCGTCGCTAGATCTCTGACGCCGTCACGATGAAGATCCTGACGCCGTCGCTTTATGATGGCGACGCCGTCTATACGCGCTGTATGTACAATTCTTCATAATTCTTGGTGTAGAGTCGTAATCTTGTCCGTTTCTTCTCCAAATGAGCCCAAGTCACGTGTATTTCCTCCAAATGCCATCCAAGTGCTAAAACATGAAAACAAATGATTAAGCACATAATCTGGGTATATTTGCATGATTTAGGGGGTTAAATGGCCCTGAAAAAGTGTGTAAAATGACACCTCATCAAATACTCCTACACTTAGGATTTGCTTGTCCTCAAGCAAATGGGCTTTTCTACCTAGACAATACCAATATTGAGGGTATTTAACCTACTCTTTAAAAGCATTTTACAACACAACCTTCTAGACCTCTTAATTAAAAGCACAAAAAGTATATACTAGCACCTCACATAAGTGTTTGGGATTCTCTCTTTCACTCGGGTGTATAATAAATTATAACAACGTTGGGAAACAAAAAATCAACACTCATTACATGTCATATCATATAAATTACCATAGGCTTGGTAAAGGATCAAAACCTCCACCGCTAGGCTTTTTTTAAAAGTTGTAGGGTGTAGGGGTAAGATAACATTAACAAAAACAGAAACGGATGGGATACATTTTGGTGGCTTTTGGGTGAATTTGGGGTGAAAGGGTAGGCTAATTATTTATACGAATACACGCTGATTTGGTTGCTAAGCCAAAGACTCGGACAAAGATATAAAAACTCTACACAACTCTACATCAATCTCTTTCTTTTTCTTTTCTTGACTCTATGATAAACATAAACATAAGGAAATGGCAGCCCGTACATTTTTATCACTTTTTTTATATACATTTTTTTCGTACACTTTACCATGCCATTGCTTAAACATATAATACATCATGAGGGTTTATAGATACACTCCTACACTTGAACTTTTACATACTCGATATTTACAATCTAACTAATGACCCGATTTGAGGTGGATCAACATAACATGGAGCTTATTGAGCTCTATTAGGGGTAATAAATTATTTCTTCCCTAATTCTTCATAAGATGAATACTACCATGAATCCCAATCGTCCCAAAACTGTATTTACATGGATAAAGACTTAGCAACCATGTACTCAATAATTAACTTGGGTTAAAATAATATTATACTAAAAGCGAGTACATACAAGGTAGGTTAAGACGATTTAGGTGTAACAATTGGTTCAAGGGTGGCAATGCTCTTCATTAATAGTCTAAATTAACCAAAAATTTACGAGAATCGTGAAAAAGGATGGGCTCAGAGGGTTATTACTAGGGGTATCCTGCACTAAAAATAAGTGCATGGCAAGGGTGTGGGATAGTTATATGATCGAGGTGACCATCATAACAATTACAGGTTTAAAACATGGGTTAATCCTAGTGCCTCTTATCTAGCAAATCCTAGTACATCACTAGTGGGTCTCGGGGATGCATCACAAAACAAGTTCTAGAATTTAATATACTATCGGTACACTCATATAATTTAATACCGATACCAATGCTCCAGAAAAGGTGACAAAGACCATACGTACACATCCGTAATGACGGAATAGACACATATGACTGCATTCGAACCTTAACTCTAACAAGCTAAAGGTATAAACTATCTTGGGTATCAATAATGGATACCCGAATTCCTATAGATCTAAAGGTGAACCTCACATTTTTGGGTGGAATTTTGAGGGTTTTTGTGCTAGTCATACACATTCCTATCCATGAGACGCTATTAATATTCGGTTTTCGTCGGTATGTGTCATAAAAAAATTTAAATTTTGGTCAAAATTACCTTTTTATGCTATGTTTCGATATATTACCCATCATTTTAAGGACAAAGCAAATGGAAAATAAAGGAATAGTTTCTAAGGCTTATTTACCCCTCCCCTACACTTAAGTTGAACATTGTCCCTAATGTTCTTAAAAGTACCTGTAAAAACGAATAAAAGGAAAAAGAAACAAGTAAAATAGAAACTAGTACTCCTGGTTTGCTCAATAATAGAGAAGAAACATGCGATAACTGGTTAAATCGTCCTCCAAGAGTCGTCTAATGAAACTTCCTAAGAACTTTCACGCTTCTTCTCGTCAAATATAGCCTGTAAATCAAAGAAAAATACAACTACCTCAAGCGTAAAATTGACAGGATATTGATATATACAACGAGACTTTAGGGTTGACTCTATGAAAACAGTAAAGATAGGATGAAAGCGATGATACAATCATAGGTTTCCGCAGGTTTACAACAAAATTACAAATTTTAAATATTGCACATTTTATTTTCAAAAATACTTGAAAATTTTTGAATCTTCACATTGCTGGAGACGCGACGCCGTCGGGTTTAATCTCGACGCCGTCTCCACGCGTTGTGAAGATTTCCTCTTCGTTTTTGATGAGAAATTTCCTGCATGCAATTTTATTAGTTATATATGTAAAAAACACTACATAAAAACCTGGGATTAATCATTACAATCATATGACTCAAAATTGACGCGAATTAATCTAAACAATTTATTTTAAATGTTTGAATCTGGTTCTTATAAACCTGATATATCCCCCTACACTTATTTTATGCAAAATACCTTTGATTGTAGATAAGACGAAGTTACAAACAAAAAAAATCATGATTACAAAATGATTCAAACATTAAAGAATAAATGATAAAGAATTAAAACACAAGACACTCCTAAATGCATGAAAGTAAATATTGGATTGCCTCCCAAAAAGCGCTTTTCTTTATTTATGAGTCTTGTAGCTAGACTCGAAGTCACACGCTCTTACGTGTCATAAAAGTGATCCAAGTCGATGATTTCCCATGAATATTGCTTTTTGGAGAGTTTCCTAGAAGTGGGGACTAATTGGAGGGTTTTGGTGAATTCTTCTCCATCCGGGTCAATTAGCCTAATCTTGGCATGCCATGCCCCATCTCCATTTTTGGGTGGTTTGTCCCAGTTGATCGGGTTCTTTATCAAATCCTCATATTCCCACGTATTTCTTTTAAGGTTTATGGGTATAGCTCCTAAGAATTCTACCATTCTTCTAAATACTAGGACATCCTTAAAGGGATTAATCTCAGCATCTCTAGTTATTTCCCATTCTCCAGGTAAATGACAGTCCATGAAATCCTTTCTAGCATAGTAAGGGGTTTGGGCACCTACATCGTCTGAGCTAGGTCGTTGTTTATACGATTCCCTTTTCCCTAGTGTTGTCCAATAGGGTGTTTCCTCTTCACCCGGATGGGTTTCTTTACTCTAAATACTGACCTAGTGATCCTTTCTCCTACCGCTATTTTGGCTTTCCTAAAACTTATAACTGCATTTGCGGTTGTCAAGAATCCTCTTCCTACTAGTAAAGGGGTTTCGGGATCTTTCTTCATGTCAAGTATGTAGAAGTAGTTTAAAAGTTTTAGTCTTCCAATGTGGACTTCAACATCCCTAACAATCCTAACAGGGAAAGACTTGGTTCTATTGGCTAACCAGAAAACATGGTATGTTTCTTCTAATAGTCCTATTTTGAGATTTTTGAAGAGATACAACGGGATGATGTTCACACAAGATCCCAAATCAGCTAAGGTGTCAAAAGGCTTTGAGTCCCCTAATCTACACGGTAGAGTGAAGAGTCCAGGGTCCTCCATCCGCTTAGGTATTTCGCCTTGAATGAATGTAAACTTATTTTCGCCTAGCTCTAAGCTCTCCACATATTTGTCCAGGATTGCATTATATATTGGAGCATGAGCTAGAACTTCAAGAATCAGTAAGTTAAGATGTAAATCCTTGAATTCATCTTCTAGAGTTTGTCCGAGCTCTTTTGATTTTGGTGTCCCAACTTTATATTCCATTAGTGTTTTATCTTTTGATTGGTCATTTTCATTGTGTTAGTTAGAAGATGTTTTAATAGCATTCATCAAATTGTAGATTTGGGATGAGCATTAGGGGTCTTCCATTGGGTAGGAACGAGCAGACAAAACTAAAGTAGTGGAGTTAACGTTCAGTTTTGGGTTCTTAAACATGTCGCTAGGAAGTGCTCCAACTATTCGATCGGTGATGGCCTTCAAGACTGTGTGAATTTTATTGGTCATCTTGCTTTCTTGTTGTTTGAAATCGGCTTCAAAGTTAGACAATCTAGCGTCTTGAGATGCCATAAAGTTGGACACCAATCCTTCGAGATTTGATTGATTATTGAAATTTTGAGGATTGTTGTTGAAGGAACGGTTCAGGATTAAACCGTTGGATAGGAACCAGTTAGGTGGGTTTGAAAATTATTTTGAGAATTTTGGGGTTGTCTCCACCTAAGGTTTGGGTGATTTTTCCATGACGGATTGTAGGTGTCACCAAGATTGTTTTGCTCTGGCTTGAAAGTGTACCACTTACCTCTCGCTTCGTCAGTACGCAAGGATGCATATTTAATAAAGGATAGAATATTTGGATTAAAATATAACGATCGATGCCATGATGAGGGACTTTTTGGAGTAAGTCCTTGAAACGAGTCTTTGCTTCAGAAAGAGATTCTCCTTGATTTTGTTGGAACATAAGTATGTCATTGTGAAGTTTTAGTCCTTTTCGTGGAGACGGATTGAGCAGAAGACGAGTTGTAGATCCTCCCATGTGGTGATGGATTTATTGGAAGCGTTCAAGCCATATTGATAGCTTGATCGCGAAGGGAAAAATTGAAATAAATGTAGGACGCGTTCTTTCCTGTGAAGAAGTGATATTGTTCACTTGAGTAGGTTGCATCGGAGCAATGTAGGCTTCCATTAAGCATTGAACTTGATTTTCAAGCTCAATGAAGCAGCGGTCGGATGTACTCAGAACATTTTAAGGCAAAGAGATTGCCTTGATCGGCTTAACGAAATCCCTTGGGTCGTTCTAACTTTCATTATCATAGAGGGCGAGGTCCTCTAATAATGCCCAGGATTCTTTAGCATTTCTGTCACAAAGCTTACCACTGGCCGATTGGTCATTGGTTCGTCTTGTGGCAGGAGTGACATGGTCATAAAAGATTTGGACTTAGAGCCAAAGGTCGATGCCATGATGAGGGACTTTTTGGAGTAAGTCCTTGAAACGAGTCCATACTTCAGAACGAGATTCTCCTTGATGTTGTTGGAATATAAGGATGTCGTTACGGAGTTTTGTAGTCCTTCCCGGTTGAAAGAATTGAGCAACAAGTAGTAAGATCCTCTCATGTGGTGATGGATCTAGCTGGAAGACGTTCAAGCCAATTACTAGCTTGTCGCGAAGGGAAAATTGAAATAATCGCAGGCGCGTTCTTTCCCTATTGTCACCATTAAGATCAAGTGAGTCCACTAGTTTAAGAAAATCCTTAAGGTCTTGGTTTAGATCCTCAGACCGAAGTCCGTGGAATGAGCATCCGTTTTGCACCAACCGGATAGTGTCGGATCGAAGAGGCACTACATTGTTCCCTTTGAGGAGCTTAATGGTGTTCCTGTAGCCTTCGTGGCTAGGTTTGGAGTAATCTCCAAGAGTACGGATAGGATTCGCGTCTCCCATGGTGGTTGACGAGAATGTATTACGAAACAAATAACACAAAGAAAAGATAGACTACGAGAAAGCTAATATACTGAATTAAAATTCTCACTTGATAGGAATCAAACGAGTAGAACTAAGTTAAACAATGATCAAAACTTAACTATTACCCATGCAACTGCGCCAAAAACTTGATGTAGAGGTTGTGAAGACTTCACAGGAAGCGTTACAATCCCCTAGGTAGAGTACCTAACCGTTGTAGTGTAGTAAGGCAAGACTCGGGGGTTGTTATCATTCTCTAGGGGAATAAGTTAGGAAGGCTCAAACAGGGTCTAACAGAATTCTAAGGGGTTGAGAGAAGATTCTTTTTTGTGTTTTTATATTTTTAAGAAAGCAAGTAAATATCATGGTTTTGAGAGGTTGGTTTGTTTTAGCTAATTAAACTAAATATAATCTAAACTACTGGTGATAACTTTATGATAAAAAGATGTATTTACCTAATCATGCACTACTCCTTAGACTGCTTCTCCTAGATCTGTTGCTTTGTCACACTTGTGATGATCTGTGTAAGTATTTCCTAAGTTATGAACGAATTACACGAACCTGCCGTCTATTTAATATTCCGTTAAGGCAACGCACAAGTAAGGTAGTATGAAGACTATTACAAGGCCCCTAAGAGTATATTAAATGCATGTGAAATATCTTAAGATGGATCAACCATATTAGGGGTAAGGTAGTATGAATACTGTTACCGATGGTATCCTTTTTACACACTCGCGTTTCCCTAGACGTCTATGCCAATTTAATATCTTATGGCTAGTTTTCTAGAGCCTAACGCGCACATCCATCAACAAGAAGCAACATTAAAAGGATCTACAACCTAAGTTTCATGCAATCATAAGTAAATACAAAGGAGGGTTTAGCCTAGCATGTTATAAATAAAGCAAGAGCATAAATCAATCAAACAACACATAGACATATTGAATGATTAATGATAAATAATCTTACTTGATTAAAACATGGATTGAAGGTAGTTATATTAGGGTTTTGAGGCCGTAAAAACGACCTAAAAATCTGCTAGAATAACTAGGGTTCGTCTCCCAAAAATTATACAAAGTTACACACCTAAAACCCTAAAATCGGTTTTGTATATATAGTAAAAACGGTGCGACGGCGTCGATTTGAAGTCGTGACGCCGTCGCCACGTGGATGATTCTAGATCCTCTTTAAGTTGGCCACGTCCTGACGCCGTCGCTAGATCTCTGACGCCGTCACGATGAAGATCCTGACGCTGTCGCTTTATGATGGCGACGCCGTCTCCACGCGCTGTATGCACAATTCTTCATGATTTTGTAGAGTCAAAATTTTGTCCGTTTCTTCTCCAAATGAGCCCAAGTCACGTATATTTCCTCCAAATGCCATCCAAGTGCTAAAAACCTAAAAACAAACGATTAAGCACATAATCTGGGCATATTTGCATGATTTAGGGGGTTAAATGTCCCCGAAAAAGTGTATAAAATGACACCTCATCAATTTCTATCCAATCAAAGAGCCGAAAGATACGGGAATGAAGCCAATAAGCCGTTAGAAACAAGAAATCTATCCAACTTACTCATTTTATTGGTGGTCTTGTAGGCCCAAGTGTAAGCATAACCATAAAAAGGAAGGTCAGTCAGACTTGCTTAGGAAATAAAATTATTAAAAGTGTTAGCACCTTAACCGTTGAAAACCGAATCATATCTTTCTTGTTCCGTTCTAACTTCATTAAAATCCCCCATAATCACACAATCTCCATCCCATCGGTTTATTAAATGAAGGATGTAATCCCATAACACCCTCTTTTCTGTTAGATCTTGGAGAGCATAAACAGAAATAATAAGGATTTGGAAGACGAAGGAACCCAAGTACCCATAACAGCCAAGAAATTATCAGACAAGGTAATGTTATCTTTGACAAACAAAGTAGGCTCCCAAACACATAAAATACCCCCTGAGTTGCCTAAAGAAGAACTAAGAGCATAATCAAAAGAAGAATTACCCCAGAACATCTTCATAGTAACCAACTTCATGATCTTCATTTTAGTTTCCTAGAGAGATACAAAATTAACATGTTGTTTCATACACAACTCCTTTACCCACCCTTTTTGGCCTTATGACCAAGTCCTTGAATGTTTAAGGACAAAAAACTCATTTGACAACATTGCATTCTTCTTGTGAGCCAATAATGACTTCAATGTTCCGCATACACCCTCCCATATTGTAGGCCATAGTTTGTCCTACCTAAACTAACTCGTCCATGAATTGCAATATTGAACCGCCTGTGTGAACCCTCTTCGAACAAACACTATTATTCGATGAAAGTTTTCCTTTGGGAACAGACTTTTCAAGCTTATTTGAAGTAGAATTAACATGCTCATTTACCTCTTTACTTGTAGCCCCTTTCACCTTTTTGTTCACCTCCTCCACGTTAATCACACTTGGTGTAAAACCAGGTGGATATTTCAAGTCATCACCATTATCCTTTCTCTTGTTCAGGGTATCATATAAATTAAAAGGGTCCTCGGATAGAACTTTGTCCTTATCAGGAATTATATTGTTGTCCTTATCATAAAGTAAGTCGTTATTGTGCATACAACTTGATTCAGATACCCTCTCAACATCATTATCTGATGTGACTTTATCTCCAGACTGTGACCCGTCGTCTTCAACATCTTCTTCATCATCAGATGACTCACTTTCATAAGAATCATTACAAATAAATGGGTCCTAAGCTTCCATTTCCTTTGCATAAACCCAATATACTTAACCTTTCACAATGGCTTTAAAACGTTCAACAATTATCTCGTTGAGCTTAGTTTTCACACACAAACGCTTATAAAATAGAGATTTTTCAGCTAAATCCTCCCATTCAACAAGGTCACCCCATTTAGATGCCACTTTAGCAAATGTATTACGGGTCTACACTTTTAGAGGCAAGCCTTCGAGAGAAATCCTAATAACTCTCTCATCACTAACGAAAGAGTTACAAGCTGGTTTCAGAGAGGATAACCACAACCCTACACCTGTATGATTCAAAAGTTTCTCTTTGGCAGAGATAGAGACCGTTTCAATAAGGACCCATAAGCCTCCCAAATAAGTGAGTGACAAGTTTTAAAAACCCTCATTTTCCATAAAAACGTATAGATTAGGCATGAATGTGATATGTTTTGCTTTACCCGTAAGAGAATAAGAGAAAATGTTAGCCTTATTTTTATATAAGTCGAACAAGAATGTTATCGGTCATCTTAGTCGTAATTAGTGATGTTATGTAATAAGCTAGTCGGGATTAACGGGCTTGGACTTTAAGCTAATAATGTTCATGTTTCGGGCTCAATGTCCAAGACAAGCCTAGACCGGCCCAAGAGAATAGCCCATACGCCATCTAGGGTGAAGGGACTATAAATAGAACCCTCTCCACACATGGAGAGGGTGTTGGTTGCATTTGTCTAGGTGTAATCATACCAATCTATCTCCTTCCTAATCTAATATTCTTCACTTTCTTTTCTACTTTTCTTTTACTTATTTCGTGTGTTATTATGGGTATTGGTTAGCTTATTATTGTGTAATGGATTAGCTTATTAGGATAACAGACAAGCTAAAATCTCTATCCAAAATACATGAGTCATCAAGAATCAAAGATGGAAGAACCTGATCAGACATGACGTTACTCGTTTTACTCGGTTTAAGAATAGATACATAAGAACCTGGTGAATTCCTCTTATTAGCATTAGAGGTGTGAGAAGGAGCTGAAGGTTTAGTTTCTCTATGAAAACGGGCAACATTTGCATGAAGATGGAAGCACCCAATCCAAATGGTACATAAGTTCGTGACAAGACGATCAATATTATCAACCTTAATAAACCAGACAAAAGCAAATAGCTTACCTGCTTTAGATTTCTTATAAGGAATGAAAGCATCTACAACGACTCCATAATCATTACACACCTTTCAAAGATCGCGAGCAGTAACGTGATCAGGGAAGTTAGTCACGAAAATTGATTGAGAGGATTGATTGGGTTTGATCCTCCTTAGATCTATAAGACTTCTAATTGCCATCCCCCATAATGAATAATCAAACTGAAACCCCAAGAAACAAAAAATCAAACCCTAAAAAAAGAAACCCTAAATTAAATTAAGGATTAAAAGAACAACACCAATGAATAAAAGAGAACTAAAAAGAAGATCTAACAAAACACAACGAACGAACCCTAGAACATCAAACCAATCCCTATGGTTCCAAAGCAAGCAAACCTATAAGAAACTTTGTTATGGGAGATCATCACGACGAGATAACACTCACAATAACATGGCCTTAGCAAGTACGTTATAGATGGAAGGTAGTAGATCGGAAGAAGTTAGGAATCTTGGTGGGAGCCATGTTTCGCCAGAGAGAAAAGGGTTTCGGTTTTCAAACATATATTGAACATATATTGGTGGGAGTCTGTTACACGTTTAAGATTGAACATATATTTAAACAAACTTAGGTAATGATCATTCAATGAATCAATCAATTGAATATAATAAAGAGAATATCATGATAGGTTTGGCCAATTTATATCAATAGGCTCGTTTTGAATTTAGGGACGATCCTTCTAACTTATTGCCCTGTTACCCTCGTTGGTGTAATGTGTAAGTATTCCTCTTTTTCAATTGCAAGTTGGTTAGAAATGCGTCTACTTGACCGCCTAAGTAAGGGCTCCTGGAACACACCTCGCTCACCCAATAGTAAATCACGCGAAATAAATACTTAAATAGTTCTCCTCCTAAACGTGAGGGTTTCACTTAATCTAATCACGTTTCACTAGACGTCTATGCTAATGTAATATCTTATAGTTAGTTTTCTAATGCCTAACGTGCACACCACTAACAAGAAGCAAAAAAATCAAAGTTCATAACTAGGTTTTATGCAATCATAAGCAAACACAATTAGATTTAGCCTAACATCTTAACAAGAAGAAAAGAAAAGCAATTAATCATCAAACACATAGACATATTTGAATGATTAAGGAATTAGATTACTTAACTTCAAACCAACATGTGAGTATGTAAGTATAAAGGGGATAAAAAGCCCTAAAATTCGTCTATAATGGTTGCACTATAGCTCTTCCAAGTTCCACACACGAATTATGAAAATAAATAGTTTGTATATATAAGAAATTGGTTGTGACGGCATCACTAGAGTTTTGTGACGTCGTGACCCCGTCGATCTTGACTTAGGGTTTCTTGCACTGACTTGATCTTGACATTGTCAGGAATTCATGTGACGCCGTCACCTTAGGTTTGTGACACCGTCATGATCTTTTGGTGACGCCGTCTCGACACATTGAACCATCACAAAACTTATCCAAAAATCATCTTTTTGGGCACTTCTAGTGACCACGTCAGGATGGTGGTCGCAGAGTTGAAAAGTTGTGTTTTTGCCTTGTTTCTTCTAAAATCGAGCCCAAGTCACGTGTATTCCATCCAAGTGCTTCCTAAATGCTAATTACACAAAAAGAAATGATTTAGTGCAATAATAGAGCACATTTGCATGATTTTGGGGGTTAAATGACCCCGAAAAAGTGTATAAAGTGACACCTCATCAAGAACCAACACCATGAACTCTTACTTTTAGCTTCAACCAAGGCATAGGCTAATGGGTAAATTCCATTTTTTGAATCAAGTCCAATAGCTGCCAATACTTGGCTAGAGAATAGCCCCTTCATGAAAGCACCATCTAAGCCTAACAGCTCTCTTCTGCAAGCCATAAACCCCATTTTTAATGCTCTCAGACAAACATATATTATCTTAAACACGCTAGTAGGCAAAGAAGGATCAATATTCCTTTCAACTACAATCTTGATAGTGGTATTAGGGTTTGTAGACTGTAATTCAACAACATAGTATTTAAGCATATCATACTCCAAAGTGTGATCACCTTTAACCTCTCTTTCAGCTTTAGCTTTAGCTTTAGCTCTGAATGTTTTGCTCATAGAAACCTGAATATCTAAGTAACGTTGGAGCTGGTCTTGAACTGCCTTAACTGGGATATCTGAATTAACCCTGATTTGGTTAAAAATTTGCTCTGCCAAGAATTTATAAGTTCAATGTTTGATTTCTCTTGATTAAAGGCATTTGTGTGTATCTATGTGTGTATTCACCACCTAATTTTGTGTGAGTTTGTCTTTTCCCACATAGACCCAAGGGTAGAGATCCCCTTTATCATGTGCATCAATAAAAGATTAACATGCTTGACTGTCATCATTGGTACCTACAGTCTTCCTTTTTTTACTTCTAGTACATAGGCCACTTAATTTATTAGGCCCAGCACCCATTGCTTGTTTTGGGCCAATTGGTCCACTACGTTGTGACATTGTAAAGACTAGCAATATTTCCTTACATCTTTCTCTTACCCTGGTCCTGTCATTCTTATAGAGCCTCCACTTTTTTCTGCTTTCAATGGAATGCATGTAGACTCTGTCCTTAGCCTCTTTTAAACTACCAAATATCTGCCCAATGTAAAATGAGTACTTCCATCGACCTCTAGCATTTAACGACTCTTCCATATCTCTTATCAATTCATTTAACCTTCTCCTCATGTAAGTACTTGTTTCATCGACATAACATGTGTTACTATCAATACCATTTGCATTCACCACATCTACATCCTCTCCTTCTAAAATATCCTCCGGTACTAGACTAGTTACACCAATGTTTTCAAAAGGAACATCCTTGCTAATACCAAACATATGCACATCAACATCAAGCTTTACTATTTCGTTTTCTTCATCCACCAAAAAATCATCATCTTCTTCATCATCATCATCATCATCTATACCTACATCTGCACTATCGATCCCATCAACATCATACTCGACTTGTTTACCACTAGTCTCTTCAACAACTTCATGGCCATTACCATATTTAACAGCTTTCTCACCAATACCATGTACAACAACTTCCTCACCACTACCATCTACAACTTCATCAACTCTAACCTGTTCTACAACGTGTTCCTCAATTCTAACAACATCAACTGCTAGTTCTACATCCACATATGTGTATGATCCATTGACTACATGGTCATTTGGAACTTCAGACACAGGAACCTCTTCTTGCGTTTTAGCTTGGGAAACATTTAGGTCAAAGGTTGAGTTTAAGTTTAAGTCAAAGTCATCAACTCTAAAAGACTCATCGTGACTTAAACGAAACTGTCTATACTACTACCTGCAACATCACAAAGCATGCTTCTCCATCTAATTCTGTTTCATAAAATGATAAATGCCTTATCACATCATCTATCACCTGATTAGTAGTTGGTTTGACAGAGATAAAACTCGGGTTTATGACACTAAACTGTGATTGTATTGTTGGAAGAACATGGTCTTGAGTGTCAAGTCCTTGTACACCACTCAACTATGTATATGTGATGACAGACTCATCAGTAAGAGGGGTTAACAGACCATGAGGCATAAACCTAGGTGTAACAGAGTCACAAACAGATACCTTAGCATGTGTACTAGAAT